>LUCH01008430.1:0-15673 GCA_013368495.1 Paragonimus heterotremus | reverse complement strand
GAGTGAGTGTTGGCCACGCAATGCTAGTCGGAGCCACAGAGCGTCACATTTATCAGAGGACTGAAATCCATCGATAACCCTGGGTGTCGGGAGATATTACTGAATGATAATTGCGGAGCCCCCCAATTTTCCTTCGGACGGAGTCAGCTTGGTAAACTGAATTTCCGGCGACACTCAGTTCATTGTCACTGATATCAGCTGTAAGCCAGGTCTCCGTGAAAGCAAACATGGGGTTGAGTGTCATGAACCAAATGTGATTCTCGGTAATTTACTGAACGGACTCAGGCAATACGTATACATGCAATTAAAAATGCACTTAAAAAGACGCAGTATCCGGTTGCGCAAACCGTTTTGCAGACTTCTAACATACAGCTGACGTTATTGTTACAGTTGCAGAACGTGCTTCACTTTGACGCTGCAAAGCGTTCTCCAGAAAGTGGATAGCACGTACATTTAGACTCTTAACCCATGTTTTTGAATTTCAGGTGGTCGTTCATCGACTCCCTAAATTACTCACTGATTGTAGCTAGTAACCATTCGGTGACTTGAAAAAGGATCAGGAAAACAACCACCAGTAGGTTAGAAGCGGTAGCTGGTGTCCATCATAATTTGAGGTCCTTGAAACTCACCCTGACTGGTATCGTTAACATATGATGGCTGTTCGGGTTCACTGACGTGAACAGTGGCATTTTTTTAGTTGTGTGAAGTATTGGCAATGAATGAGGTGGGTCAGTAAAGGCAGCGAGGAATCTTCGCCCAACAGATGTTATCTTGCTCACAACGTGGTTGCTTATTTGCTGGGCGGAGACACTTTCATGTCGGTTGTTTTAGTTTAGATATGAAAATTCTAGAAAATGGGCTGCATCTTTTGTTTCTCTTTCCCTTTTAACAATAATTTGCGCTTATAACTGCATGACAGTTAGGCGACGGTATCACTCATTGGTGTATTGCCAGCGGCGATCGGAATATTGATGATATCATTTTCTTAGCTTAAATATACCTGAGTTCCTTCCACCCGAAAGGAAAGAAGTTTAGGCTCGGCCGCGGAATTTTTCGGGTGGTCGCTTCTACATGCGAGTATTTTTATGGGTGAATATAGTGCAGACAAAGAAAGCACTTAACTAACAACCTGGTATGTAAATGGCACAAAGAGACGGCGTACGTTTTGCTGCCACTTTGCCAAGGACGGCATGCCAACCGCGCAGTCTATCGGATAATTAATATTCAGAACGCCGAGATGTTGAACCTATTGTGTGGGAGCGGATTTGGGAAGCTTTCTCTCAGTTAGTAGGAGAGAGCTGACGCGAGTGCCTGTCAGTCCAAATGATTATCAATAGCAGCAGTGCTTATACGTATGTTTAACACTTAAGAAACACGAGTAACAAACGTGCCACAGTATGAGAAGTGTAATTCATAAGGTGGAGACAAAAAGATAGGAGGATAATTTTTTTACCACGATGCACATGGAGATTCGCAACATAAGCACCATTGGCTTCTGTTGTTGGCCATATCGGACAGCGTCCTCAGCCAAAGGTGTTCCGCGTCCTTCGGATCCCAGTCAGGAGACCGGGAGCGCCCTATTGAAACACGCTTCACATTGACTGCCTCAATACCTCGAACCCAAATCATGCGCTGACCACCGGGCTTCACCCACCGTTCACAGTCAAGACACGATGTAGCAGACGGTGAGTTAGCATTCGTAAGATGTGGCCAGGTCAACGAGGCTTGTGAGATAAGGTCAAAATATTCAAGGATCGACAGGGTTTATCCGTTGCGAAGATACTTCGGCGAACTTCGTCATTGCCAACACGATGTTCCAATCACACGCCGCGGGTGTTTTCCATACATCGATAGTTGAAAGCGGATATACTGAACATCCTCCGCGCGAATAGATCAGGTTTCGTAGCTGTACAATAGGACTCCCCTTACGGTGGCATTATGCACACGCCTTTCACAGAAAGACAGATTATGCCGATGTCACAGACGACGTAAGTTGGCAAACGTCATTCGAGCCTTTGCTATGCGGTTTGTGACCTCATCAGACATTCCATCAGCGCTGATACGGCTCTCACGGTACATGTACTTCTCGCATACTTCCAACTGCTCACCACCAAGAGTGACTGCAGGTGCAAGACCCTGCCAATCTTGCAATAACACCTTGCATTTCATCATCTTCATAGAAAACAATACATCGGTGATTCACACTGATGCTTGACTGCCTTAGTAGGTGCAAAGACCATATCAAACTGACGAACTGAAGCTTCTAATGTATCTAAGGTGTTCTGGCCTCCCCATGAGCCCCCGCAGATTAGGGCGATGTCTTCTGCATATCCTGTGTCTGAAAGTCGAGTGCCGGGAGCAAATCCACACTGTCATATTCGCAATTTGTCCGGGCACACTTTAGGAAAGGGGAGGCTTGAAAACCTTGTCTCAACCCATTTGGGATGTCAAAGGTCGGCGATATGCTGCCATAAGTACCAACCCTACTCAAGATCCGACAATAAATTGTTTTCAAAACGTTTACACACTTCTCAGGCACTCGATAGACAATCCCACAGTACAGGTCTGCCAACTGAACCGAAGGTCCCTCTGGTGTCCGAAAAGACAACTTGGACTCATGAATAGCAGAGTTTAAGCATCTGGTGAAACGTGGAGATGTGATTAATACAGTCACTGCCAGGGCCAAACCCAGCTTGCTCTTCACGAGTATGCTCGCGCTTTTCGCTTAGTCTGTGAAGTACGATGGCTGCGAGCCACTTTGACGCAATAGAAATAAACCTGATTACTCGATGATATGCACACGAATTGCGTGAGCTCCTTTTGAAAATGGAGACCGTGTTAGCCAAGCGCCAGTCATCTGGAATAACTTCATCGATTTAGAGATTCTGGGGCAGAATCGTCAGCCCCTTAACTACTACTGGACCTCCCTCTACAAAAAGGGCAGGAGAGAGTTCGTCTGGGCCGAATGCCTTGTGACGTTTCAGGAACCTGATCTCTAGAGCCTCCTGTTCCCGAGTGAAGGAAAACATCAACACACCACTGAGCATAGGCAGAACCCGAAGACGTAGTCCATGACACGAGTGGTCAGTTGAACTGCCGTTGGAAATGTTCAGCTCAACGTCCTAAGCGTCGTTGCAGGTTATGAATAAGCTCACCTTTGAATTCGCGGATTACCTCACCCACACGTGGGTACTTATTACTGTTTGCCCGGATGAGATGGAAAGAGTTCTGGGTAGCAGCGGCTTGTTTCAGCTCGATAGTGCGTTGTCCACCAGACCTCGCTATCCTCTCGTAGTTGTTTCCAGAGCCGCAAGCGAGTAGCCTTGCGGGCCGAATTGTACTCACTGCTGGATGGAGTATTCCGGCCAGTGTCGAGTTCTAGTAATCGCATAGAGACTCAATGGTTGGCGGCCGAACTAGTTGCTGTACCCGTATGCTTCATTGTCGTCTGATGGGTGAGGACCTAGACTATGAGCAATCACACAATGGTAAGCGTAAAGCGTTTGTGGCCCTGCTAGTCTAGCTACGTTACTGTAGTTGACTACGAAGTGGTCTCCCGCTAAACCGCAGCGAACTTGGCACGTGATAGTGAATGATCTGAATCTCCGCAGCTGCTCCAGATTGACTTGCGGTATTGGAAACAGCCACACCACCGATAACTGACGGTTATGTGGTCAATCTGTATCCATGATTTACTCGATGCTGGTGGTCACCAGATGACCTACCAAAGCCTAGAACGTCAAAAATTAGTACTTGCCAGAAACAGACCGCTATCAGCACAGAGCTTCAGCAAACGTTCGCCGTTATCTGTTCGACCAGTACCATAGGGGTGCGGGCTACCTAAGTCATACTTATCAGCGCTTAGTCTGCCTACCTGAGCGTCCAAACCTCTGGCTAGTACAACAATATCCGTGCGCCGCGTGATGTGTAGAAAGTCAATGAGCTGGTGATACCGATCATATTTGAATGCGTCTGGGCTACAGTCTGTGGAAACGACAACAACAAACAACGACAAACAGACAACGTTTGTGATGGACGCCTGTCGGTGCTCTAACCGTACTTTCGAGTTTGGCAGTGCAAAGGCGACTGTTGACTGGTATCCAGTCAAGCAGCGCCCCCACTACGTATGCGCTTAGGGCAACTCCAACACCGGCTTGGCTAATGGCCTGAGCCACACTGTCTCCAGACAAGCGCACATTGCAGCCGCATAGTGAAGCGGCTGACAGATCAGAGATGTAGCAGTGAGCTAGAATCCTGGAGCCGTGTTTCAGCAAGACAATATATATCGATGGCGAGGATCTCCAAAGTACACGCAAGAGCTGCCTGTTGACTTGTTTCCATAACTGTTCGAACATTATAGGTGGTACGCTTGAATTGTTTTGGAGGGAGAATAGAGGAACGGGTCCTTCAGGCAAAGGAACCTTAGTATTTAACACACATCCTTCTGGCTATGCCCTGCATCACGGATTAAAAGTATGTAAGTTTCTGGTATGTGTCTTGAAACGAGATTGGGCAGTCACCAAGCTTAAAGTTGTTTGAACAAAGAGGGGGAGTGGAGACGAATTTGTTTGGTGCCCTAAAATGTGACGTAGGAGCAAAGCTGATCGCTGATACCTCGGCCAAAGAGTTTTGACAGTAAGACAAGTTAAAATCCGTAATCATTGTATGTTTATAAAACCATCATTATGGGACCGAAGAAGGGGATTGGCGTGAGTGTCCCCACTTGGAGCCTTTGGTTCAAAAGGAACTTAACCCACAGGGCAGCGGGGCGATGCGCGAAGTTCGCAGTCCATTGGGGGCCCGGTGGCCGGTAGTCGTCAGTGCCTTTTTATCTGATAATAACGGAAGGCTTTCTCCCTGATCCGCTGTTGTACTGACCGTCGAGTCGGTGTAAGTGAGACCATATGTGAAAAAGATGGTTCACTTATTACCAGTCAATCGCGCCGACTTGATAGATGGGCTGAACATTTTGAAGAACAGTTCAGCTGGCCTCAACCAGATCATGTGGGCGACGGGACCCGATCGGTCAGTTATTGCGTTCCGGACGGTCCTCCGTCGGAAGCAGAAGTGGTCCTGGGGCTCAAGTTGTTGAAGCGTAATAAGGTTCCTAGACTAGATCCTCTCTCTCTTCTTTTCAAAAGTGGTGGGGAGAGGTTGGTACCAGAACTGACAAAACTCCTCCAGAAGATCTGGGAAACTGAAGAGGTGCCTCGTGATTGCTGCTTATCAACAGTAATCCCCATTTCCAAAAAGGGGCCCGAAGTCTATCTGACAACCACAGAGGCATCAGTTTGGTGTCTGTTGTGTCCAAGGAACTCACCGACCTCATTTTACGTCGGCTCACTAAGCCCAGTGAAAGTCAGATACGCGAAGAACAGGCAGGATTCCGATCCGGTCGGAGGTGCACTGATCGCATTTTTACCTTGCGACGTATCTTGGAACATCGACACTGTTACAGACAGCCGACAGTCGTGGTCTTTTTGAACCTGAAGGCTACTTTCGATTCAGTTGCCCGTAACGTTCTCTGGAGCTGTCTTCTCCGCGAGAGAGTGCCAGGGAAATGCTTGAATCTGTTGAGATCACTGTATGTCCGCTCTGCAAGCAAGGTGAGGGTTTATAGATAACTGTCTCGGGCGTTCATCACTTCATATGGTGTTTGTCAAGGGTGTCCGATTTCCTCCTTCCTGTCATGGACGACATTCTTGAGGGTGCGCTTCGGAAATCTAGTGGGCTTGGCGTTGAGCTTCTTCCTTTCGCTGGATTGACCGATCTGGAGTATGCGGACGACACTGTCTTACTTAGTCCCTCTGCCGAAGACATGTAGACCATGCTGGACAAGGTTAGTGACCGGGCAGGTTTGTATGGAATGCACTTCGGACCTTCAAAGTGTAAAGTATTGCTTCAAGACTGGGGCATTTCCACTCCTTTCTTTATTGCAGGTAATCCGTTTGAGACTGTCAACAGTTTCACATATTTGGGTAGCACTATCTCGTCAGCCTGATGGGATATCAGCGAGAATAGCAAAGGCACACGTTGCCTTTGCCAAGCTACGTCATCTGTGGCGTCGAAAAGACGTCCGATTGTCGCTGAAAGGAAGAGTATATAATGTCTGTGTGCGTTTCACTTTGCTCTGTGGTTCGGAAACATGGCCTGTTCGCAGAGTAGATATCAACAAGCTTGCTGTGTTTGACCATCGTTGTCTCCGCCAATTTGTCCACATTAAATGGACTGGTCGTGCGGACAACACGGCTGTTCGCTGACGCGTATTCCGGAGCGCTCGGGATGGGTGATCAATTGGTCAACTAATCACGTTGCACAGCTTGCGTTGGCTGGGTGACGTACTCCGTATGCCAGCTGGAGCGTTTACCGTGCCGGGCATTGTATACTGAGACCATCAACAGTTGGGTGAAACCACATGGTGGTCAAGCAACAACGTGGTCACGCAATATGAAGATCCTGACTGCTCCATTGAGCAAAGTGGATAGGTGTCGCCTGTCTGGATGAGGTCCTTGTGATCACTCAAATCGCTGGTTAGAGAAGCTATCCGAGATGGCGATGTGTCGCAGTCAATGGCGTATCTGTATCCATACCATTTCTAGTTCTTCTGCTTAGTCTTTTATTAATTTTCAAACTTCTTAGTAGCGTTTTTTTCCAGGATATTCCACGTCACTGTTGAGGTGAGCGGCGCCCCGAGCCACAGTACCTTTTGGTCAGACTCATGGGTGCTGTGTTGATGATGAGTCGTTAGGTCCGCACACCCTTCGGACAGAGTCCATCTATCCAGGATACCCATTGTACTCTGTGGTTGCGACGGAAGCAACGCAGCAGTTCGAGGTGGATATGGCATGCTAGATCTGTCCAATCAGGATCTCCAGGGTCCACAAGACTGTTGAGATGCTTGCCTGTTGCAACCGGGGACCGGTTACCTAACTCTTTAATACGCCCTCCTAGTAGGGTGCAACCATTCAAGGTGTCTGACACATCTTGCGTATCCATTGGAGCCGGTGATCACTGTGGTGGTTCGTGCGCCTTCCACGGAGTTTGTTCGTGGTCGGCGAAGACTGAAGATGTCAGTGCGCCATACGGACAGCACGCCAACTGGACAACACGCTGTTTGGGAGCTCATATGCTCCCACTGGGGCAACTGGAACATTTGTGGTGGGGCATCATACGCTATGTCGTAATACCGTCAAAAAAATTGTGACACTTTATAGGAGACTCGGCTGCAAATCGTAAATCCTCCACGCTCTATTAGTGCTATCAGTCATTGTACGTGACTGCTTATTCGCCGGGAGAACCTCGCTTATTTTGCAGTTAACCCCCACGTCGGAGGTCATCCTCCAGTCCGTACCCAGGGGACCCACCCGGAGGCTTTGAACTATCCCACCCGTTTACCCGGGTACCGGGTGCTTTTTTGACTACTTAACTACCCATGTGCCATTTTGCTACATCTGTTCACCATGGTTTATTCGTTTCTGATCGATTTCAGCCCTGTTTATCGCATTAGGATATTGTCTTTCGTTAGAATTAATGGGTGACTTGAAACTCCTCAAACCCATTGCTTTATTCGAAAAATTATTTGAGACCAAAGTTCGTCTAGATAATCGTGGTCTGTTAGAGCACGCACCTTTATACGCAAACGTTAATGTATTGGCTTCTTGCTGTGGTTCTTCCTTTGTTCGTATCGGACAAACTCAAGTTCTATGCGGCGTTCAGGTAAGTGTAGTAGCATGTCACTCCGGACGACTTTTCTTTTCAGGTAAAAGTCCTCCCGGAACAAGTGAATGCAGGGTGTATTGTGTGCAACGTCGAAATTGGTGGGCTTGCTAATCGTACTACACGTCTTGGATCTGGCGTTTCCAAAGAGGCCCAGTCATTATCCGCCAAGTTACAGCGTGTCATAGACAGTGTCGTTTGTCCAGATAGTGTCGATCAACTGCATATTTACTCAGACTTGGAGCGTGTGCGGCCGGTTGCTTCATATATTTTAAAACTGGATGTCTTCGTGTTGCACGACGATGGATATCTCTTAGATGCATGTCTGCCTGCAGCTATGTTGGCTCTGAGCTCAGCGAGCTGGCCTAGGCTAGTGGCCACAACCATTGACCGCCGAAATAGCTCATGTGTGGAATATTATAGGAAAATCGTACCGGACGAACTGGTCTCATTGAAACTGTCTACGTTTTCTATTCCGGCAACATTTCTCCTTCTTCCTTTGTCAGTGTCAAAGAGTGGTCATCGTTGTTCCGTTGTTTTGCAACCGACAAAACGCGAGATAAGCCTTTGGGATGCGGATGCAGGCTGTCTTCAGCTGATTCTCACTCCGACTGGGCGCGTGGTTGACCTTTGCATGACACATGCATTCCTGTCTGGTCTTTTTTCACATTTACTTCCTCCTGCTGCACAACACGCTCAGACAGAAGCAGACGTCTGGAAATGTATATTCGACAGTGCGTTACAATATGTACAGGCAGTCAAAGCTGTCATGGATAATGCTTTGAAAACTGCGGGAACTAGTTGATGCTTCGAAGAGAATTGTAAATACAAGCGATCTTTTGCACTTATTTTGTTTTTCAATTTGGTATCGTTTTTATTACTAACGATGGTGTCGTACGAATCTTCGGCGTTCAGTTCTAATTTTAAGGTCCTGGATTACAAAATTTGTGACTAGTCTGTGGCAGGTGACCCCCTTTCGGTTCGGTAGTCTCACTTTACCCATCTCACATACCCTTTGAAGTCTCACATGACACTCCGGGTGTGCATTAGGTATGCTGTATGATCAACGTTTCCTGATTCACCTGATTGTCTGCATGTAACGAATAAACTTGCGAGAAGTAACCGAGAGCGCAGAGAAGACGACGCTTGATAGAAAGGCTTTAATCAATCAGAAAACGAGGTATGTGATCTATAACATAACGAATAGAAAAGGTAGATTACGATAATATATAGAGGGATCAGTATGATAGGGAAGAGGACAATATGATGCAGAAATAAAATGTGACATTCTCCCTCGCCATATAAAAAAGTAAATAACGTAAATTTGGAGTATTAGGAGGTTAACTGTCTGACGTATAAAAGATAATAACAAAGCTGTGAAACGAGGTCACGCCTCGCGATTTCGAAGTAAGTAGGGTCTAACCCTTTGTTGGTTGGTCAGAAGATTTTCAATGTTTGTTTCTGGCACACTAGTAGCTTCTGTCGTGTCGGATATAGTGCAGGGTATGTCAGCAATAGAAGGGTTTGAAATAGGGTCCGACAAAATGGGTTGTGGCGGTTGAGTTGTGTTTTTAATAGGAGCCAGTTGTCGGAGAGATACAGTTCCCTCCCGACCACCTGGAAGTCTAATGTGGGCATATTCAGGGTTACTCTCAAACAGTTCAACTTCTCCCACTAAGGGATCGTACTACGGTGTTCGGACATTCTTCCGATATAGTACTGGTCCGGGCGTAACGAGCCATTAAGGCAGACTGGTTCCTGCGGGAGATCTCCGATTATGCAGAAACATGCATTCGTGAGGAGTAGCGTTAGTAGCAGTACACAGCAACGACCTGATAGCGTGCAGCGCGTCCGGAAGCACATACTCCCACTGGTCAACATTCAGTGCTTTGAAACGCAGGCAAAGAGAAGCAGTTTTCCATATAGTGCCATTGAGCCTTTCAACTTAACCATTGACTTGTGGATTGTATCTCGTGGTCCTGATAGCGGCCACATCCCGGTCATGAAGGAATTGTCTCAACTCCTACAACATGAAGATAGATCCTCGATCGTAATGAACGAATGAGGGAATTCCAAACAGAAAAGAGGTCGGTCAATCGGGTAATGACAGTGAATGCATACATATCTGGACAGGGAAAAGCGAATTGGAAGCAGGAGAATTCGTCAGTTACAGTTAGTGATTACGAGTGGGAAAAGGAGTTGGTCCTTTGAAATCAATACTAAGACGTTCAAAGGGCTGCATTGTTCTAATTAAATGACTGTTAGAAGGACTAGAATTTTGGTTTTAGTTGGGAACAGACGGAACATTGTTGAATAACAGACTTGACACTGTTTTGGGAAAAAAGCAAATTCTTTGTTCGAACAGAGTGAGACAAACGAATAATTCCGGGGTGGCAGAGGGAATCATGGAGCTTTTCAAGATAGTCGATAGAAAGAGTTGAGGCACAAAATGCTGGAGATAAAGTTTCAGCTGCAAGATTATCTGAACCAGGGCGATATACAACATCCTAAGAGAATTGAGATAGTTCGATCTGCCAACGTTGAATTTTGTCATTTTTGATCTTACTAGCAATTTTCGTATCATACATAAAAGCAACAGAACGTTGGTCGGTTAGTAGCTTGAAATGTGTTCCAATCAGGTAATGTCACCATTTCTGGGTAGCTTCAATAATTGCGTAAGCTTCCTTTTCAATAGCGGAATGGTTTCGTCCAGTTGCAGAGAGAGTGCGTGAGAAAAACGCCACGGGGCGGCCACTCCGATTTAGTGTACCGTAGACGGCTATATCAGAGGTATCAGTTTCAATGACCAGGGGAACGTCTCTGGCAATGGAAAACAGTGAGGCTTGAACTAGTTCGGATTTCATAGATTCGTAGGCGGAAAGTACATTGTTGGATGATGGAAAGCTCTTGTTGATAATCAATGAATGGATTTTATCCGAAAAGTGTGAAAACCACTGGGAATAGTATGAGAACATCCCAACCACTCTTTGTTGTGCTTTCAGGTTTCCAGGTACAGACAGCTTGATTAGCGCTTCGAATCGATTGGGATCAGGCCTCACGCATCCTTTGGATATTTCATAACCCAACAGACGAATTTCTTTGGTAGCGAAAACATACTTGTTTCGAATTAGTGTTAGTCCACATTTATCGGCCACTTGCAGAAAACGATTGAGATTAGTCTCGTGATCGTTCGCATCTTTCCCGCATACGGTAATATTGTCGACATATACAAAGGTTCACTTGGGCGCTTCTCGACGTATCAGCTCGTCTGTCGCTCGCTGTAAGCATGCAACACCATTGGTCACTCCAAAAGATATGCGGCGGAATTGGTATAAGCTATTGCACGTTTCAAAAGCGGTATATTGTCTTTCACCTATGTTAATGGGTATTTGGTGATAAGCATTCTGGAGGTCCATCGTACTGAAAACAGTGAATTGTGAAATTTTCTCTACCATATCGTCGATACGAGGGAGGGGATAGGCGTCCAGATAGGTGAACCGATTAATAGTTTGGCTGTAATCAACGACCATGCGACGTTTATGGCGATCGTTTGTAGTGACCAAGACTTGTGCACACCAAGGTGATCGCGAAGGTTCGTTGAGACCATCTTGTGACAATCTTTTGATCTCGGTCCGAATGAAAACCTCATCACAGTGACTATGTCGTCTCGACTTAGTACGGATTGAACGACAAGAGGAATCGAGCTGAGTGAAAAGGGAGGGAGCTGGGAGAGTAGCGGCAGCTAGGCCACACAGTGAAAAATGAGGGTTGAACACCCTGGAAGGATATTTCCGCAGATTTGTGTTGCTGTAGGAAGCCATGCCCTAATAACACGTCAGCACACAAATTGGGGAGAATGGACAATTTAACATCTCTGTAAGGTGTACCTTTGTAAAATAATGAAGCAAGACAGTGGCCTTTGGTGTTACTGGTTATCTTTGTGGAAGCCAGAACGATTTGGCTACTTGATGGCAATTTTGTCCATTGATTTCGGAGTACGACCGCCTCCGAAACATAGCTTTCTGGGCTCCCTGTGTCAACCAACGCTTGTAGGGTTATCCCATTGGTGGCTTTGGCAAGATCAGTTGTAGCTGCAGCAATGACGATAGAGAAGGTAAAGAGTGGTGGAATTGACGCCGTCTGTTTCGAATGAGTAGCAGAACGACAAACCTTTTGGTAGCGACTCTGTTTCCCACATGATTTATAGACTGAATCTCTAGCTGGACATTTGTGGCGAGGGTGTCGATCATACCCACAGAAGAAGCAGTTAGTTCGGGCTGCAGCTAGTGTAGTCTGGTGATGACTGTTAGGTTTCTCAGCAGTATTTAGTGAGGTAGCAGCTATATTGTAAATTGGAGGTTGACATTGCGCGAACAAATGCGATTGTTGCTGAGCCAGGTCTAAAGCCTTCGTTTGATAGTAAGCGGTTTTTACGTCTGAAGTTTTGTGTTCAAGCAGTCGTTGGCGAATCGAGTTGGATAAGAGTCCACTTATGAAGGCATCGCGGATAGCATCCTCTTGATTTTCTTCCGCGCTGACAGCTTTGAGATTGCAATCCTTGGCAAGGTTTCGAAGTTTTTGTGTGAACTGGTCGAGAGTCTCGTTGGGAGCTTGTTTACAAGTTGTTAAAAGGTGGCGTGCAAAAACTTCATTCTTTTGTTGTATGTAGAGAGAGAGTGAAGTGTGGCGATAGCACAGTACAGTGAGAAATGAATTCGTATACGACGGGGGACAAGAAGTGTATAAGTGTTTTTAACTTGTCAGGTTTATGAGAAGCAGTCAATTCAAGAAAATTTGAAAAAGTATATAACCGAAGTTCCCATACGTCACCACTGTCTGTGGAGTTTGGGTCAGCATCAAATCGGTCCGGTCTTAGCAGACGATCCATTATATCTGACTGATTAAATTGTAACAAATAGACTTGCGAGAAGTAACCGAGAGCGCAGAGAAGACGACTCTTGATAGAAAGGCTTTAATCAATCAGAAAACGAGGTATGTGATCTATAACATAACGAATAGAAAAGGTAGATTACGATAATATATAGAGGGATCAGTATGATAGGGAAGAGGACAATATGATGCAGAAATAAAATATGACACTGCGTTAATTGGAAGCCCCGGGATCATTGATGGGAGTCGTGGCTGCCGGTACTTGCACATATTTGTGCTACTCGCTTATTTACAATATTACGGCTTCAGGTTTTTATAACACTCAACATACAAGGTTGCATGTGAACTCGATAATATTTTTAAGCTGCCTGAACCTGGATAGGAGCGCTCAAATTAATACGGACCGGAACCCGCAATCGCTGGTCTACCTGGAAAAAGGTCGGTTGGTGATAAATTGCCTGATGCAACCAGTAAGGATATCTCAACTCCAGCTGCTGGTTTTTTTTCTCGGACATTACTTTCATGGCTGCTGGGTTTTCTGAGCAAAACGTGTGGGAAACATTTTTTTATTCACTCCTGTCTTTGGAATACCGGACTATTCCTTGTATTTCGTCAAAGCAGTGTGTGATGACTGGTGCGGCAACCTTTAGATATACTCGGCCTGCTTGCTGTACGATGTTCAAAATACTTCCGAAGCTGCTAGGTCATGTTGCACGTGGGACAGTAAGTAGTTTTGCTTATCGTCCGCTTCATGTATATAGCCACGTTTGTTTGTTTACATGTTTATGCGCCCTAGACGGCATGCTCGCCTGCCCGGTGGCTTTACCTTTAATCTTCCTAATTAACCTCGCACACCGTTTCCGTTTAGTCGTCTACAACACCACTTGCTGCTTTTTTATACTGTGTCCGATCTTCTATATATTCGTCCTGTTTGTATCAC
The DNA here is from genome assembly GCA_013368495.1 of Paragonimus heterotremus. NCBI lineage: Eukaryota > Metazoa > Platyhelminthes > Trematoda > Plagiorchiida > Troglotrematidae > Paragonimus > Paragonimus heterotremus. Next base: position 2,127 of record LUCH01008430.1, on the reverse strand, counting down.
ATCTGGTACCGTTTTGCCTGTACGTTGGAGAAATGGACTTATCGCCTATACACTCTGAAAACGACCAGTTGATGCCTTGAAAGAAAACCGAAACATGATCTTCATGTTCAGTTTTTTAGTAGATGGCTTCTCTGACATAGTATTAATAAAGTTTATTTTAGTTTGGGGACGCGTTTTTAATAAAGTGCAATTTGTAATTTACATTGTTATCGATTAGGGCTGGTAGTGGCTTGACGGTAAAAATAAAGGCCCATCTACCAAACACTTGGTCGTAGGTTCTGGACCCGGCTGCCGTGATTGCTGTTCGCGTTTATACATACTGACACTATCTTTACCTACCTATATGATGTATCCATATGCGTATTAAACACGTTTGTTTGAACTAACTGACAAGCTTGCCGCAACAGCTAGGACAAAGATTGTGGATTATATGATACCAGAATGAGGGGGAGTGTAGTGAAAACCAATTCTGGACACAGATTTACAATACAGTCGCCATCGGATTCCACTTTTGCCATGTCAAACACTGTTCTTAATCATCGGTGTTCATCGTACTTTTCACTCCAGTCGTGGATACCTTAATGATGTCGTTGACGTTCAGGAGTTTTTGGCCTCCAGTCCAAATCGTTCACTAACCACCAAAATACCGCTTCTGGCTTAATCTATCTTAAACAAGGTGCGGCATGGCAGTTGGGACTCGCAATACGTCAAGCCAACGAAGCCGGTATTGCGAAATTATTGGGTTGAGTGGTTGGTTGATTCTGCTCACCTTGAAGACACACCGATGAGCTAGGTCTGTTCATTTAGCGTTCCCACTACACACCGGTCGTCTCAAACATACTATGAACAGCGTCTTCATAGATGGGCCGGGTTTCTCAGCCGTACGATAATGCTGTTCCTGTAGCTGGTGTAAAAACTAGGGCATTGGTATGAATAAGATGTTTACAAAAGTTTAAAAGACAGAAGCTGTTTCTTCAGAGAATTATGGTCAGCCTAAGCACCGCCCATTCAGCTTTGGTCATATTTTGACAGTAGTAATTAGGCCCTGCGTAATGTGAGTCCGTTGGGGCGTTGGTCAGCATGCTTGTGTTACAGGAAAGACAGTTAAATTTTTGTTTCTTGTGTGGATGTGCACTGCAGCTGAGATCTAATGAGGCCAAAACTTGATTTGAAATGTGCCGGGAAAAGTGTAGCTGAATTCCGAACGCTGCTGTCATGATTTATGTACTGCGCTGTCTATCTGTAAAATCTCCAGAATTGTTCTGACAAATGTTTGTCGCGGAAGCGCGAGGACAAAAAGTTGTATCTACCAAGTGTTGATTCTCCTACTGCTATAAACAAGGATGCCAGTTCAACCTACTAATCTGTTTGCTTTTTGAAACAAAGCACGATATGTTCATTGTTTAGCTTATAAACTCGAGCAGATTATGTGAAAATATCACTGAATATTTCCAGTATTAAATTTTATTGCGTACTCGTCCTGGGTTGTTAAGTGCATGCACACTTGTTTTAAGTTTCTAAATTTCTCGGTTCTATCCTGAACATCACGGGATGTTTATTGTCATGTGTCATCCAAGGTCATCGGTGTACTGCCCAACTGTTGGTAGAAACAGTGGATTCAATCGAACTTCACACAAGCCACCATGTGACTGGTAATCGACGTCGTTAGCAACGACGCTTGCATCTCTTCGAAGTGCTTCTCACGAAACTTAACTTCTTTGCTCCTACCAAGTCGCTAGTTCGCCGGAGAATGAAGCGCCTCGTTGCTGTTTCCATGTGTTTACTTGACCTCGGCGTTTACCGTTGCAGTTTTGAATTCTGAATTTCGCCAGCTTTGTTCAGGCTCCTGGTTCTATCCGGTCTATTTGCTGATCAGTAGTTCGCAAAAATGCCAGTGCTGTGTTGAGGATCAATGGGGGATTTAACTGGTTTTGCTCAAGTCAACTTTTGGCGGGAACAGGGAAGATCTGTCGTGTTTACAATCCTCTTTGTTGAATAGACAATGCGTTTTGCGAGTTTGATCACAATGATATTACACTTTACTATCGACCACTGATGTTTTACTGGCGATAGTAGCTATATATATATATATATATATATATATATATATATATATATATATATATA
>LUCH01008429.1:0-12254 GCA_013368495.1 Paragonimus heterotremus | reverse complement strand
TAGGCATCTGCCTTGAACTTTGGTGATCATTTAAAAAGGAGGGGTGGTTCAGACAATCGTGTCCAACTGTACATCGCCAAGACCTGTTGGGTGGCGATGTTCCATGAGCCTCGAGACAGAAAACACGGTCCACTCTCGTAAGTGTCTTCCTGCACAAAGGATGTGTGAAAAATAAATGTCGTTCATGAAGGTCGAACAATTTTCGCAACAGCTTAGAAATGTCTTGCACATTTTTTTGAGCCATGAAAAGTTTCGAAGTACGGTCTGTAAAACAGTAGCACAGTAAAAAGGGTAACAACCACCATGTGAAAAATTGTAGCATGTCAACCACAGCTAGAGACTCAAAGTTGGATGCGTGCTCGTCTGAAAGTAAAATTTGTAAAACAAATATACTACTTAAAATTCTATTAATAGCTTGTTCTAGACGTAAACTGGACACTGAGGTATTCTAATCTGCGGAAAATCGAAGGAAGACACTCACGCTGGTCAAATGCAAGATATTTCACAACTGGATCCTTCCTTAATTCGCCAAAGTATTCCGCAGCAATGTACATTCACAGCCCAACAGTGGCGTTAGCGGATTCCAGTGTGAACCGTCTGAGAAGTCCAATGGGGGCAGTAGATTCGAAAGGTTCTCACAGTGAAGTTCGTGAGAGAGTAGGACAAACGATTGACTCAATCCAAATATGAAGTTCCCGGGCCTCTAAAGTGACTTCATAGCTGAGCTGGCACAGCGCTAACCTCGGCTGGACACGTCGTTTCTGCTATTAGTTCGTACCCAGCCGAAGTCGTTTCCAAATTAATTAATTTGCCCACCTACTTATTAAGGCACGCCAGTAGCGCGTATTCTTGCCACCACCAGGACAAGAATTTCAGCCATGCTTCCATAAGGCAACCAAGCTAACCACTGAGCCATCGACTTCCAATTAAGCACGACCGTATTATCACATGCCAAAGCCTAGCCACATGAACTGACTGAAAAGTCAATCAGAATGCCATAGCTGCGATCAATTGTAAGTGATGTTTATCATCATAATAACATACATATCACTTACCAAAATGGTGGGATACAACACACCGAGATAAGCGAAATAATGCAATTTTTTAAATCAATGCTACCCCCGGCATGGTAAACTTTAAACTAAAGACTGCATCACAAAATGTTGTGAACCGAATCACGTACACGGATTTACATTGATGAACGGTCAGACAGTTGGTTAATTTCACCTGAACACCGCTCATAACGGGGCGCAATCTTCACAGTCATACAAGATTTTCGGCCAGCAACTTTTAGGATGAAGTACCAAAGTGGAGCTACGCACCTATAAGAGCCTGTCAACTTTGGAAACCCGGGCGTGCCTAATGTGAGGTCAGTGTGGATGTGATCGACCATGATCACCATGAACATGAGAACAATGATGGGGGCTCAAACCCCGATTATAGTAAAGATACGTATTAGCAAAGTGGTCTAACAAGAGCAGACTTGAAAAAGCCGGAATTCAAACGCTGCAATCAGTTGTAAGTAGTGTTCGATTTAAATGTAACAAATGACTGGATTTTCCCACAAAACTGCGGATCAAAATCAAAAGATAAGAAATAAAACTTTTTTATAAATATGCCGAGTATAAATTCTACCAAAATGTCTTCACTTATAAAGGTTTGCGAAACCAATCAAACGGAACAATTGGAGACGACTAAATACAAAACGATCAAGTCAAGTTTGAGTCTCGTACATCGCACAGGTATTGTGATCCGAGGTACAGATACTCTTGAAAGTAAAAACGAAAATTTTGAACAGCACTCACATTGATAAGACAATAGTCTCAACAACCACAACAAACCAAATTTGAACCGAGGATTACTACTACGCGCATATATGAAGAAGAACAATCCATATAACTATTCTATCATTCATTTAGTCAGAGCGGTTAGGAGCGTGACCAAACGGTATTGTGGCTCGAGTCAGCAGTAACAGGCTGCGACAAACGCGGAAACTTAAGCGGAACAAAAAAAATACAGATAAAATGAAACAGCTCACGATGTTCAAAAACAAGTAAACAGAAGACAGATTAATCAAACAGCTGTTTTAACCGTGGGAAGAGTGGATATGGGAACTAACGGGCCAACAACGATGGAAGCGCCCAATAAATATGTTATTATAACAAGAGTGGGAATAAACAAAACGCACGGAAAACGCTTCATTGACATTAATACAGTCATTTCACTGATCGAATAAGAAAAGGGATAGAATGCACCATGGCATCTAGGACAGTCGGTGGACACAACTTACGAATCAGGTGTTCAATTAAATGCACTATGTGTGTGCGTCATCACATCATAAAGTACCGAGACTACTTTCTCGGAAAGCGTTAAGATCGTAACTGACTCAAAACGAAAGAGGTTGGGCAATAAATAAGGATATCCGCAATCAGCTAGTCATGGACGGACCTAAGTAAATCGAATAAAAAATTGCAATACACATTTATGTGAATGTCCCCACTGTGTAGTCAATGGTTAGTGTATTCACACAGCTGTTTAGAAATGACGATAATCCTTGGCGATTTTGTAGCTGGTTAGAACATGAAATCCCTTTAATGAAGAAACCAAAACTACATACTACTCAAAGGCGTTGAGAACAGCAAATTAAATCATAAACGAGACAGCGTCAGGTTCAAACGATCGAGGGTAATGAAGTCATCCATTGCCAGTAAGAAATCAACACAGATATCACAAGTGATTAAATAGTTCAGACAACTGAGCAAAAGGGTTTATCAATATTCTTGACAAATCAACCGGATTGCTGTAACAGACTGAAAGCGCACTATCTCATAGAATTGGGGCAACTGCAACGCAACCGAAGTTAAACAAAATGACCATCTACTCTCTGAACGGCATTCCCCTCACACTACTGGATCGCCCTTGGTACAATTAAGCACTCCATCAGATAAGCCGTCTGATTCCCAACCCAAGATATTTATCGGAAACGAATCAGAACTGGACCAGACGGTCTGGACAGACAGCGAATCAGATGCAACCATCATAGATGGTAGTCATGGCATTAGAACGAATCACGTTATGGGACTGTCAACAAAAAAAAAAGAAATACAATTCAGATAGGGTATAAAAGTATACGTATCTGATCGTACAGCTGCAATTTGATTGACTGATTAAAATAATAGAGAATCATTCACCTGATATTGAATCAGCTTCAATTCAAACAGCTGATATTTGAGCAAGTTTGCACAACCTCGAAAGTGATGATACCTCCAATCTTGGATTAAACGGTGTTGCGCGATTCATTTTGCATAACTTGCTGGGAAATGAGATCATTAACATGCAACTAGATCACGCAGTCGTACAACACAGTCAATCGCTAAAAGAGGCACCAATTTAGTGTGAGCCATCCAGACCGAAACACTGCCGTACTTGCGCAATATTGTGCCTCCAAAACTGTTATTACTTTATGTGTTCCTCACTTTGAGAAAAATGTGACAACCGAGGTCCAATAAACAGTCGAAACAGAATGAAGAAAAATACCGTGAGATGTTAACAGTTCGAATTAATTTCATGAGTTGTTAACGAAAAACCAACAGTTTCATACAAACTGTGCAAAGCAACAATAAGTGAACGGATCAACCAAGTAAGGATAGGCTGAAATGTGCGGAAAAAGAGCATACTTTCGTAAATCGAATTCAGGGGTGGCCGTTTGACCAACAACATCAATCACAAACTGACATCGGCACTGCGACGCACCTATCTAACTGAACAACTAGGCGTTCTGCTAGGTATTAGGGTGATCGGCCCACCATTGTGGCGATATACATTCAACCGAGCAACGCGATATACCAGTTCAATTGCAATTGCAATGACGTCTACACAGACAGAACGGATCGGTGCTTGCATCGACATATGGTGGAGCATATACCTGAGAGGTTATCAACAGCAAAATTAAAAAGTGCTTACAACAGGTTCGAAGGACTCGATTTCACCGATCGCCAGGCGCATCCTAACAGCTGACCACTCAGTTGATTTGGTCAAAGCGTTCAAGATAGTTTTGCATGATCGTAATCCGAAACTGCTAGCGATTGGTGCAGTAATGTGAATTAGAAAACATCGGCCAGTTCCGTGCGTATTAAAGGTGATGGCGCAATCAAGCTCTTTTACATGGAACCGATTGCACTCTAAACGCGCGAAAGACTGAAACTATCTTGTCCGTCCCTTCATTTGTTGCTACGTACAGGTTGTATAAAATTGGTAGGTTTTGTGTTTTCGATTGATGAGAGTAGATCCGAATGCTAACATCACGCAGTGTACGTCTTCTCTCTACTTTCATTTAATGGATAAAGGAAATTCTGCTTTAAAATGTTCAATAATTAGTCAACACACACACAACTACGGTCTAAATCACCGGTAAAACATTAATCAAACGATGGTATACGCAACAGAAAAATATCCCCGCACAGCGTAAAGATACCAAAGCAGCGATCAAAGCGATAACCCGTAATTAGCATAATGTGTGCAAACATGCATGCGAGCGCGCAACACCGATGACCTACTTTCCGATCGATCAAGATCTGCTTCACATAGCATCAGACGATAAACTATAAAAACAAGCACCACTCAGCAGATCAACTGTTCAATAGTCTGCTATAGCGCGAGGAGATTGTGATGTACTAGTGAACGGACAAAGAACAGTGTGGCTCACTTTTTTCTTCAGATACGAATTGGAAGACTTGATCAAGCGTTCCACATCACCGGCAAGGTCACGACTCATCTCCGCCGAACAGATGCTGCCCAGGGTGCACAAAGCCAGGCTGACCACATAGGCCGTTTGATGATTCAAATCACTGAGCCATGCGGTAATACACGCGTACAAGGGATCAGGTGAAGAGGAACAGTCAGTTGAAGAGAAAATAAAGCACGGGAGAAAACTGGTTAGCAGTTTCTTTTGGTCAGAAGCCATAAAGGACAACCAAGACTACCAGTTGACATGAGAGACATTCATGAACATATATGCACATAACAAGAAACATAACACAGGAAGTCAGGGTCATAAAAATGGAACGAACAGAGGGAAACACAAATGTCACTATGCGAACGTCAATGACTACGATTTTGAAGTACATGTTTCGGATCTTTTGATTCCAAATACATTCAGTGCGTTGAGTGGACAGGGAAAAGCCCCAACGTCAGCTGTTTCATGTCTCAGTGCCAAGGTATCGTCTGGCAGTCAAGCTACCTTTTCTAACCGACCCTGAGTTCCGCAAATACGGTTCGATGAAATAAATGACGGGTTGGCACAAGTGTATGACCTAGTTGACGAAACCGACGGAGACAGCTATGTAGACGTTCGAGATGGTATTCATGAAGATCACTCGTCTGACAGACTCGATGGTCATATGGCGACTCCACTGTACACAAAGAGTTGTGCACAAGTAACGACCACCGAACACGGGTGATTGATCAACATGTATCGCCTGAGTCAGTCAAAGTTCGCACACATGTGGAAAGCACGTCCGATCGCTCCGTCGCCACGGGCGGTGTACGTTGGCAAATGCCAATCTAACATTTGAAATACAAATGCTCATCGCCTTATTCACACTTTTAACACACGTGCAACTACTCAGGTAGACCATTCTCAACAGGCCACCATCAAAGGCGAGCAAAAACAAAGATTGCTGTCAGTCTGGAAGTAGGGCTTCACAATCTCCGACAGTAAAACGGCTTTCACATAGATGAACTGATACTGCCAACCTGGTTACAGAGCCTCGAACTGCCTGTAAGTTATCACAGACTAGAACACTATCATCACAATTCAACTAATTATATTTTTTCACCTGAGAGAAGTTCAATACCACCGGAGAATTAATCTTCTAATGCTATCAAAGGATGCCCATCCAAGGTAAGGTTGGAAAGACACGATGGTAAAATGCAACTTTGTCGAAAACTCCCGATACTCAAAAAGAGATCTGATAAAATTACGGAGGTACCTACCCAGTTAGACATCCCTTTGTGTAAAGCATAACATACTCATCTGGTATCCTTCTTTAGAAAATAGAGCCAGAGAACAAGCCTATCAACGGAATGGAACACCCATAAATGTCATGGGCAATAAGCAACACGTCCTCAGTTATGGTGTCAAGATTCTGATGTGATTGACAGGATGCATATTTGATCGATACGACCACAATGGAAACCGGCTTATTCTCTTCCTGTTTGAATCTCGAGGTGAGAAAAGAAGTTACAGAGTTTAAGCCCTATCCTTTTGTGAAATAGATCACAAAATATTATCTAAAAACTAAACACTTCAAAGTACACAGCAGTCAGGTAACTAAAGTTTCCTACAGGATAGTGTAAACGTAAGACAAATGGATCATGGCTGGCAGCTAAGTTATACTAGCAAGTGCCCATTATAAATAACAAAGATAGATGACGTCAAGTAGGCCCGACAACGAAAAACCAGGCAAACAAAGTTCGACCGGACAACGAATAAAACACCATCTTAAATCACTTTAAACGCCAATCGTATTTCGCAGTAACCCGGAGAAAGTTAATGTGATCTGCTAACAAGGAACCTCATAGCAGAAAACAATACCGAACAACGTAGTACGCAGAAATGACATCTGTAATACAAAATGCTTGAAAACACCCTGTTAAAGACACAGTCGACCATATAACCAGCTCGCATAAGTAGCGACCTTCAAGGTTCGGATTTTAATTAAGTGAGAAGTCTTTTGATGGCCACCTTTAAGCTAAAATACCAGAGCAGTCTGGATCGTTCTCGACTCAATTCATCAGGTCTGATGGGAGTAGGCAGTCCAGTGCACATGGGCCACAGCTCGTTGCATAGGGGTCGTTTGTCGGGGAAAATGTCGGTTGACAGAAAGTACATTCAATAAGTAGAACTGAAATCAAGGTACTGGTTTATGCAGCGAAGAGTTAACGGCACGATGTGTTAATGATTCACCGGCAACCGAACGCTCTTACGTTGGTTGGCCAGGACAACGAAGTCCGGCTTTATTTATGGTTAGCAATCCTTACCGTGAAATGAAGCTAAACGTTGTGGTTATCGCCACCATGGTCATGAGCCAAACCGAAAAGTAACGTAGCTCGTGGCGCCGCACACTACAATATTGACAGGAGAAAACCTGCGGTTTTACCCAAAAGTTGACGGTCTCAGTACTTAACGGCCGGCACAGAAAATTCCCAGCTACAATGCGAAATATGTGACCCAACCACCTCAGACCGCAGAACCCAATTAGTTGACCGAGCGTTATGAAATACCTGCTGGTAGATGGTTAAGTTGTCTGTAAACCATTCTCGTGACTTGATAACATACAGCTTTGAATCACAAGTGAGTTGCGTACGTAATATAAATGAACAGTAATCAAATCTGATCAAAGCTTTGGTATTCAGACAAACAACTCAACTAGTTCATTGTGATGAAAAGAATTAGACTTAAGTCCTGTTCACTGGTAACGGATTTCCTTATTCGGATCGTGAATCGGAATTACAGCTGCAGGCTTGTGAAGCGATCCTGAACTGAGGACTACTGCACCGAATTCACATTACGGATGACGTTAAGTTACATAGACCTGCATGTAACGCACATCAGAAAGTAGTAACGAACACGCGTTGTCGGACTGTCTAAAGTCGGAGAGAGAAACGTACGATGACGAGTGTTCGAAAAGGCTAATCTGTTATGATCACGCCTAGCTGAGGCAGCCGTAAACGGAAACTCAACTATCACCAGCAGTGAAACAGTAATGTGTCAGTGGTTCATACTTATGTTTCGACGCCGAACATCACTAGGTTGGAAAAAAAGAACACGAGACGAAATTGTTAGAATCGATGTTTTTACTAAACAAATCAACACCGAGCTGCAGGTACTTTTCAGACAAATAGCCGAATTTCAAGTGAGAGTAAGTTAGCCACAAAGACATCTACGCGATGTCCGGAGGTCGTTACTGTTTAATCAACAGGACACTCATATGGATCGATTCGAAATCAGATATCGCTGGCCAAGCTGTGTACGAAACTGAAGGGCAAACTGGAGAACCTGCCTGGACCCTGACCACATGGTAAACTTGCATTTCGTATTATCCGACGTCCACAGAACCATCGGCAACGGCTTGACACACAGCAGGCAAGCTGAACACTATTCACACAGGGTTGTGGTTAAACGTCTAGGTATGCTCATTTGGTCATGTATCTTGATGTTACTGTGCTCAATTTGGTCAAATGGTGCACAGACCTAGCTCATGCATGTAGAAGATGCATATAGACGCACGGTATTCGACCTCTGTTGCCTGGGCTAGTTGGCTTGTATCAAATGGGCTGATTGTGTGAAAAAAGCGGCCAATGACCGAGATAACGCAAAAGCACACTTTACGTTGATTAAGTCACGTAGTGTGTATGCCGAAACATCGTTTGCTGCACCACCGCACATCGTTCAGTGTGACTGTCGACGTTTGGAAGAAACGGTGGCAGATGTGTTTACGGGTTATAAAAGCTATGACCGCATAACTGCGTAAAGCTGGTAGATGACGTCTGTCCGGTTGCGGAGCTCACGGCCATCCGCCCTGATGGTTGGAAACGCTTACTGACATGGTGGTGTGTGGCAATCAAAGGCGACCTAGCATCCACAGAGCCGCTGACTTTTCCTTTACAAAAATCTTCACTTTTGTCTGTTTTTGGTCGCACACTTGTAATTACTTATTGCTTCGCTGTTTCGTGAATTACCGTTGTGGTGAACGTTGGCTCAAGCCGTCAGGCTCACAGCTGTTATGATTTTTTTCAACAAAAGGGCCGCTATTTTTTACTCGATCCCACCTCCGTCGAGGCTTACAGACACAAATGAGCGTCATTCTCGAGGCTCCAGCCGGGAAGCTGACAACGCCTTACAGGGACAAACCTTAGAGTAATATTCCAACAGATGCATTACAATAATTGCCAAAATACTTCGTAGATGTGTAGACCAAAGAACGACGTTCACGTGAAGCGGATGGATTAATGATAAGTCTTATCGAGGGGGATGAACAATAAATATTAGCTTTCAATGCAACACGAAATGCCTCCAAAGTCACATCGACACTAACACGTAATGTCTTTATAAAGATTGTACGAAGGCCTCTACGAAAGTGATGCCAGAAACTGAATAACGTCATATCTTTGATTATTATGGGCCAAAATTCACGTTTCCTTTACTCATCAATCAGAGATGAGAACCAATGCAATATATAAATGGATTTGACGTATGGAGCTAGTATCGTTCTGATCTCCGGAAGTTGAAGATGTGCGTCAGCTGATGTGCTAATGATGGATGTTATTGCCTTTGTGGAGGGTGTTTTCAGATTTTGGTGAGTGAACACGCTACTTTAGATGGTGATTAAGACGCTGAACGCTCTCTGTTGCCCTCACTTTTCTCGTCATAGCAAAGAACCGTCAGTTTCCGATAGGACAACAATTCAATTCATACATCGAATACTACGACGGCATGACTAGGTTTCCAATGGATGGTTGACCGCATACTTTGAGAAACGAAAATACTCCTTTTTAACTCGATCAATTTACATCTCCGCAACATGATGTGGACGGAGAGATTTTAAAATAAAGTGTTTTGTGTGACGAGCTTCGTCGCGTAACAATTAGTTCATTCCCAGACCGCGTGCGACCCGGAAACTGCAACATCTAGTTGACGGTTCTTAAAACATCTGTATCTGCACAGGACCAGCTAACGTCAGACCATCGCATCAGCTTGAAGATACTATGGCAATCTTCAGCGGATGAAAACCGCTGACGCAATCATTTTCCACACGTTTGTGTATGTCGTTTTCTCTTAAGGCCATACAAGCGGAATTTAGTCCACAACCTTCCGCTAGCATTTGTTCGCTTATTGCGAAACATAAATATTGACTCGTTAACATGAGATATTACTGAAAAGATGTAGTGGCCGTACAATGTTGTCGTGAGGTGTACATGCGTAATGCATGTAAACTGATGATAGGATAGCCTACAGGCAATCCTGATCAATGACGTGTGAATAAATCAGATGGCACATACAGAAAAAACAAACAATATGACCAGTGTAGTTGAATGAACTAACTTAGTGATTAAAAAACCGACTCACTTCTTCAAGGAATTTGTTACCAAAAGATGAACATCTGTTCGCTCGTCCAACAATAACATTGCTCCTAAATACCCAACACGTTTGTCTGTGAAGCGGGGCGAGGCGATCAGCTTCAAACACTCCAACTGCGAAAGGCAAAACAAACAAGCGATGGAAGTGTTTACTGATTTCAAGCACATGAAATCAGACAGTCAAAAAGAATCAGAATAGCCTGTGTTTGAGTCACGGAGGAATATCGTAAGTGTAACATGGTGGCTGTTAGCACATAAAAGTATGGGGCCATATGGTGAAAGCTTATACAAACCCATAACTAATTACAATCAACCCACTGGATAAGGGTGGGATAGGTAAACACAGTAAGTTCATTTGTATGGTCAAAGCAAACGGTTCAAACCTGTTAGCCGTGGAGCAGAATGGACCATACATGTGCGTTCTATGTCCAACTTCTGTCAACGCAATCGAAGTTTTAGGCCAAAGAAAGAAGGTCTCGACTGGACAGGCGGTCAATAAGACACCAATAGTTACTGATCATTACACGTAGTTATGTAGTTTCTGCTTGATAGCAGACAAGAAAAGATGGGGGTGCATTCTGTTCACCAGTTCAACAGGAATGTGCACCAGTGATAGATTGTAAGGAAAAATTGACTCCCTAGGATCTAGTCTACAAGAGAGCCACTATTCACGACCCTTGATTAAAAAAAATAGGGAACCAAATAAGTGAACTACATATTTAATAATCGTACCTAAGAAGTGTTCACTTTGTGGTACAGACAAACCTAGTCCTAGCGACTCCCCTCATGGCTGACTGCTCTGACCCGATTCTTGCCACTGCATCGTCTCATTCCATAACGACCACCTTCCCAACCTCTGCACGGACTTGTTTGATATCCAAAACCTTTTTTACGGCGACCGCTGGCCACTAACATATACGACGGCACATTCAACATCGTACAAACGCGAATTGCAAGAGGCGATATCTTACGCTTAAAACGTAGATTTGAGTGATTCGTGCACGTAGGCGTGAATTAATAAAAATTGATGTCTAATGGCATAGAAATAAGAAACATAAAAGTACCGAACAAAACCGCCGGCGAACTGGAAATTGAAAATGAATCAAGTTCAGGAATCCAAGGGGCGCGAAACTCCAAAACTAATATGATTCAAATAACAAGTCATATGACCAGTGTGAATGCCATGAGAAAAAATATGCCCATTCTCAGTGAACCGTTTTAAGAAAAGACCCCCGAAATCCACTGAGTCAATGTATACTAAGTTTTCGATTGGCATTGGTTGGCTTTCAAAATCTCTTCAGACTACGTGCTCCTTGGAAAGGGCTCATATATGTGCACAGCTTCTGTGATTGGTCAGCTAAGTAGGATGCAATCCAAGGTAAAAAGAAACAAGAATGGTGTTTTAAATGTGAGTAAAGCTGTTTATTCACAAGTCTTCAAAACGAAACTTCCTGCTAACAGGAAGGAAATTACACAAATAAAACCTTTCGGGGAGTATACAGTGTAAATAGTGAGAAGACGCCATCAGAAATGGCAGGAAAAAAATGTTACAAAAGTAGAGATCTGATTTGTAGGACGAATTAGAGGGCATGAATGTAAAGCCCTTTTCTTAGCTGGAGCTATTGATCAAGATGAGGTTTATCTGGCGTCAGTTTCGTCTACACGTAATCCTAAATAACGCTCGTTTCTTGTTTCTTAATACATTGTCAACTGATATGTTGATCTGCAAAAAACATCCGCTGGTGGACTAAATAACTGTGACAAATGAGATAGCCAAGCAAACGAATAAATCAAACTACACCAACCAAGAAATTACGCGAGGTGTACCAGTAACGCAGTCCGGTGGTTCATGAAACCATACGACGAAGACCGTCTCTGTCATAAGAGCGCTCCCCAAACACGGCGGATACCCGCGAAAACGTGATTAAACAATCCAAAAAAAAAGTACCTGCAGCAGAATGGACATCTCGAACAAAGATCTTTAAGAAGTGCTCAAGCGCTTAGACTTAAGCATTTAGACTTTGAGCCGAAAAAGTAGCCAAGCTTTGTTAGGAGATCCATCCACTTTTGTAGGTGAATATTATGGACAACGCTCGGAAATGCACAGGGTGTCA
>LUCH01008428.1:5681-18759 GCA_013368495.1 Paragonimus heterotremus | reverse complement strand
ATGGGTGTCCGCTTTCCCCCTTCCTGTTCAATTTTGTCATGGACGACATTCTGGAGGGTGCACTTGGAGATTATAGTGGGCTTGGAGTTGACGTTCTTCCTGTCGCTTGGTTGATCGATCTGGAGTATGCGGACGGCATTGTTTTACTTAGCCCCTCTGCCGAAGACATGCAGACCATGCTGGAAAGGTTGAGCGACCGAGCTGGTTTGTATGGAATGCGCTTCACACCTTCGAAGTGCAGAGTGCTACTTCAAGACTGGGGCATTTCCACTCTTACTTTCTTTATTGCAAGTAATCCGCTTGAGACTGTGAACAGTTTCACAGACTTGTGTAACACTATCTCGTCAGCCTGTAATATCGCTGGTGAGATATCAGCGGGATCAATTGGTTAACTGCTCACGGTACAGCCTGCGATGGTTGGGTCACGTACTCCGTATGTCGTCTGATCGTTTACCGTACCGGGCATTATATACTGAGACCACCACCAGTTGGGTGAAACCACATGGTAGTCGAGCAACAACGTGGTCACGAATTATGAAGACCCTGACCGCTCCACTGATTAAAGTGGGTAGGTGTCGCCTGTCTGGATGAGGTATTCATGATCACTCAAACCGCTGGTTAGAGATGCTATCCGAAATGACGATGTGTCGTAGTCAATGGCGTACCTGTATCCATATCATTTCTAGTTCTTCAGCCTAGCCTTTTAATAATTTTCAACCTTCTTAGTAACGTTTCCTTCTAGGATATTCCACGTCACTGTTGGGGTGGGCGTTGACCCAAGTCACAGTACCTTTTGGTCAGGCTCATGGCTGCTATGATGATAATGAAAGCAAAAATGCAACGTTGAACATATTCGGACAGCAGGTTCGCGCTTTCTTGCTGATGTTAAACGCTGTGCAGGCATATTCCATTACAGTTCAGCAGAGTCCCGTAGGGGCAGGAACTGAATAATCAACGCATAGCTACACAGATGTTTGAAAATATGTTTTTTCTGTTGTAATCCACAGGACGAAATATATAAGCATGCACATATCTCGGATTAATGATAGATGTTATCACCAGCGTCAATAGACCGATCGTTCAGGACTAAACGACTTTGGCAATTGATCGGTGGGATTCACCCTAAGACACCTGTGGTTTTGAATTGTTGATCAGTAATAAATGAAATACAAATGTACAAAAGAGCCTGCTTGAATTGAGTGGTTATCGTTATTCTTTCGTACAAGACTCAGCGAACTTGAATCTGTCTTTTACTTGTTCCCCGTATCCATTAGGTAGGTTCGTTTTTCTTGAAGTTGAGTTCATGGGGCGTCTGAATTAGTCAAATCACTTTGGGTGGAAAGACGTGTCCAACGACTACATCTGTGGCGCAAGATTCTCTTCTGTGAGACACTTGGAAAATGGTATCCGTACGGTTTCTCACGTTAATGCTAATCCTGGAAAACATCCGATTAGAGTCAGTTATGCTGTGTTGCCCTTTCCAGTCTTCCAGTCGTGTTATCACAAATTCTTCGTAAACTATACACATTGCAGCTTTCATCTTCGAGCGGAATGCTAATTCCTTAAAGGTGTCTTTGTATGTTTTACCAACTGGCGCTGTCTCTTGCTCAATTCGCTCCTTCGAGGTTTTGCTCTACCTTGTCATGTGGCAATGCTTCTAAACAAAGCACCATATCTTACACCAATATACATACATTTGTCTTATTACATCACTCTGTAAGTAGTTAAGCTATGCGGGAGAGTTGACTGATACAAGGAAAGGTTAGCTTCAGAAATGCAACGTTTGGGTATAGGCGGATGCAGTAATTATCAAGGTGATACACATAGTTGACCGCATCCGTTTCAGATTAATCTGTTACAGTGACCGTAGTCAAAGTGCGCCCGCGCATCACGAATGGCTTGCATTGCATCAATTGTGGTTTCATTCACATACCACATATGCAGTGTTAACCCGAAAGAATATGACCAAGGGGACGCGTGATTGGAGCCTTCGTGGTCCAGCCGGCCAATGGTGGTTAGTCAGCTGGCAGGCTAACGTTAAATTGAAACCATCCTGTCTCTGAAACAACAAACAGACTACAGTGACAGGATCTGAACTGTCAAGAAACATACGGAAAATGTAAGGTGAGAAGTAGATTATTGTAACGGTACACATTATTGTTCTCTAGGCAGAGAGAAGAAGAGAAAGAAAAACTTGATGTTGTACCGAAATATAAACAAGTCATTCACTATACACTAGACACTATACACTAGACAATGGGTAGAAGACCACTATGGCCAAGTTTCTGAAAAATGAGAACGGACGACTTACCAAAACCTACCCGAGCCTAAAGTAGTCGTCGTCTCTTCGCCAACTCTATGCTGTGAGTACGTAGGGTTTCTAATAATCCCAGATGGCCAGCGCATTTGTGGTTGCATTCATCTCAGCGCCATATGGTCATGTGAGCACGACCTATGGCACTAATTGTTCTTTTACATACTGCATGCTTGTATTCACGACCACGCAGTTGCTGCTCATTGACCCTTATTTCTCCAGACCATCCGGTTCACTGCTATGTCCTCCCATAATCTAAAATCCATATTATGATGCGAAAATATACCTGGATAATCTTTCGTTTCTCAATTTTCGACCGCTGGGATTTCGCTTACCTGCTTTCACTCGGCCGTACAACAGCTGCTTGGGAATTCGTTCGTCGCCTACTCTACGAACGTGTCCTAGCCAACGAAGCTGGTTGAACATCAACATGGCTTCCATTCCGCCGAAGTATCCCAGTATTCCGAAACATGTCTGACCACCGAATACCTTTGAAGCGTCTTAGATCTTGTAGATGAAACCGGCTCATATATCACACATTCCCTTGTTACAAGATCGAAGTTTCACTGCCGTAAGACAGTGTACACAACACCACTGAGTGGTAGACAGGTAGGTTGGTTTTCATCTTCAGGCTACGGTTCTTCCAGTCACGTCTTTCAAAACGTCAAAAACCAGTGCTAACCTTCTATACACGAGCTCACAACTCGCGGTCCATGGACAGATCTGTCAACAGATTGCTGCTGAATTAAACGAGGTCTATGCAGCTATCCACAATGTCGCCATTATTTCTGACTACAGATGAAGGTGGAGCACCTGCGGCTGGAGAAAGCCGAAAATAAGAAAATTCGTTACCTGGCGATACGCTGTTTCCACCAGCTAGTCGCGGGAACGGAGGAAGCCGAATTGACAAACCACATAATTATGGTCTGCTTCCTTAATATTTTGTAACTGTTTACGTGTGAACCTCTTCTGTACAATCGATTTGTGTTCACTTAAGCGGTGCTAATGCTAGCTTTCCGATTGCTGCTTTCTATTTGTAGTAACTTTTGTCTCCGAAAATGGCGTTGCCGTCTTACCACCTTAATTCAATTTGTATTCATACTGATGTGAGCTAACGGATATTTTGTGGTCTTCATTCACCTAGATTGCTTCTTGTGTCACTTTCCAGCAGCGTATCCGAAAGACGTTCCTCTGGACTCCGATTCAATCACTATCAACGGTTCAACGAAATCAACTGGCATTCCTCATGTGTCAGTCACTGCACAGGGGACCGGAGTACTGAATTCTGGTATAGGTGATAAAACGGGCACAGTTGGAAATCGACACATCAAAATTCGTAAGTTTACTCACATGGTCCATCAGATGTAGCCTTTGTACACTCGGTATTTTAATGTGTGTGTGTTCTCTATTCGTCCGGCTACGGTAGTGTCGTTTATGTGCGGGATTCGCCTGGTTGTAGGGATTTTTGTTCACACTTTATTATACACAACTGGCTAACTATCTCTCGTTTCGGAAATTGATGGATTGTCTATTACTGATCGGCGTCTACTCCACTGATTGGAATCAGGCTCACGCTGGGACGGGAAGATTATACTTCGTCCAGACTTAACCACAAATAACGTAATGTCATATGAGGGGCGTCGGTCGTACGTACCCACGTACACATACGGGCATCACGTTAGTTGAATGGTCGCCTGATAATCGTACTTCTTCATCGAATACATCCTGTATGGATATAAATTGTCTACTGCTGTCATTCTGGGTGATCCGTTTTTGTCTGCCCTTCGATAATCGTCCCAATGCCTTTGAATGTTGTTGAGCTCAAGTCGATTTTATAAGAGCAGCTTCGACAGTGTGGTCATTCACAGATTATACTTGTCAAAATCTTTACAGAACAAGCTTGTATCCAAAGAGTTTAATTGTCTACGAATATGGACGTGGATCCCGCCGCTGGTTAGCTCTCCTTTACAATGCGATCAGCCACGAAAGCAAGTTGATTTTGGAATGCCTCCTCATCTGAAAGTTTTATATATCGAATTAGCCTTCGATCCTTTCCATTTACTCAACACTTCATCATCCTCTATCCAGTAGGCTGCTTTTTGTTGGCTGTCACTGGAGTTATAATGCAATAACAGAAAGATTTTCTTATGCCAATAAGAGATCTGCTTGTTGACTTAGTTATAATTGCTTTTCCTTTGATCTAGACGTCTTTTCATATTTTTATTCACGGCAGAATTTTCCGATTCGACCACCAACTTCTACTGTTGTATCTATTATGCAGCCGAGTTCTTTCGACTACGTCAGTTACTGCTACCACAAGGAGATACGGGGTGAGTTTGTCAACTGCTCTTAAACGAGTGGCATCGTGAGAAACGCTCCATTAGTGTTTTCGAAACCCAGGTTTTTGGGTGGCTTGTTCTGTTATTCATCATTTTCTGATAACCACTTGTGCACAACGGAATCTACAGTGATGTTTTGTTCCTGATTCTCTTCCATGTTCTCTGTTTCTCTCAGTTTTATTCGCTCACTTTCGCGTAGTTTCCAATGGGATGCTCTGGGCGGGAAATCCGGTTCACTCTTTATGAAGACAAGAGGTTCGTTTTCTCGACCCACACGAGTTTTAACTACTCGCGGCATTTTTTTAGGCCTACTGATCACTCGACGTATCCAATATGCAATGTGATTTGCCTTCAAACCATTGGATTTATAAGCTGTTTTATTCACCAGACCTAGTTATCTCTTCCAATCGTGCATTCCTTTTCCTGTAGGTTTTTAGCTAATTAACCATACGTTTTACCACTGTAATAGTTCATCAGCTTCCCACTCAATTTCGTAAGCAGACCAGCGGATTTGCTTGTGGCCCTGTTCCTTGTAAGAATGGTTAGGTCGAAGGAATATCGCTCAACCGTTTCTGGGACTGTATCACTATCCCTCCTCTCTCGCTAGTTCATTGACATGTTTGAGTGACGTTCATTGAGCCCAGCCAGTTCATCATATGACACTACCAAGGGTAATTCGGCCAATCTGTCAACATAGTTTAGTGAGACTCTGACGAACTATGTTGAGAAATGGGTTCGTCCTGTTACCCATGCTCCAATTTTGTTGTTTCTGATTTCTTTTCGCTTTCAGATGAACGTTTTGTGGTTAAAGAGTTATCCACAATCGAGATGAAAACTTTTCATGAAATATCCCAACAATATTTTGATTATTTGATCGGCGCAGCCCTTGAGCAAGTGAGTCAAGACGACTAATATTATCCTTTTAGCGTTACTCCTCCCGGTAATTGTTTTCGTTATTGACTCTGATCCTCTTGAGTTAGTTAATTTGCGCACTAGTTATCACAACACAGTCGAAGTATAGATTCCGGTTGAGTTCTAACAAGATTTAAACTAGAGTTTTTTTGCTTCCTTTAGTAATGGGTTGCCTAAAACTTGTGTGTAATTGTGAGAAGTACGCTATTCAGTTTAATGTAATTTTTGAAATGAACGGACAACCTAAGTTTTGTCTGTTTGACTGACACTTCGAAAAATCGGAGGAATACGAGTTTGAGTGGCTCAAAGCAACCTAGTTTGTTGGAAAGCTAACACCTCTTTTCAAGTAACTAACGGTATTTTTTTAATTACCAGTTGTTGTTGGACTGCGATCATTTCAGTTCCGATTGGTACTGCTTGCTACTGTGCTCCACAACCTTCATTTTGTCAACTGGATTGTGTAACTCGAACATATTTTAGTCACCGGTCCTTTACAGACAGACTGACATAGCAAGTGGTCGCTGTTCTGTTTGACTGGCTCTGATCGGTCTCCCTTCTGCTCATAATCATTCATAAGTAGACTTTGCTTAGCTGTACTTTCTTCAATGGACACGTTACTTCAACCTCATTACAGTGAGCACAATGTTTGACCAAACGTTTAGCTGATGTGATCCAGTCAGTTTGTTATCGGTAGACCATGATCGTTCCAGTTTTTAGGACCACAGTTTGAATGTCACGCCAGATTATGTTGATACTTTGTTGGCAAGTTTAGTTGTAGTGCTCTTAACAAGAATAGACCAGCCTGAAAAATCCATTTGAATACTAAAACCATAGTTGGAAACAGTGAACTACCATTACGGCGTCCAGGTTGACTCTCCACTAAACAAATGGATAGAATGAACTAACCACCAAATGGGGAGAGCATGATTGTTCAGCTTTTCAGGCCGCTCAGATTAAATGATAGTTCTCAGAAGTTTCGTATCTGTCGTTTCGATCGGATGGTATAGTTACTAAATATAGCCAACTAAGTTCCACACTTTAACCTAAATATTCGTTAACCGTGTCACTTACTCCCTTTTCCCTCACAGAGATTATGTGTTTTGTCCCGTATATTGGGTATATTTCATGTTGGATTTAAAAACTCATTATCTGGCGAAGCTCATCGTTTTGATGTCCTCGTGATGGAGAATCTGTTCCATGATCGAACACAATTGGCCTTCATCTACGATTTAAAAGGCTCGCTTCGTAAGCGTCTTGTCGATGAGTCCAGTGCGTTTAAAAACTCCTCAAAGCCATCTAATGCGGACTTGCCGGTGACTGGACAGCTATCTGAAAATCGTCACACAGTCGTTGCACGTGGTGGATCGAATGTTGTTGAGTGTAATCAGCTGGATTCTGATGGAAGCAAACGACCACCTGTACTGTTAGATCAGAATCTGTTGAATGCGTCGGTGGATAGCCCTCTTTACTTGAGGGTTCACTCGAAGGTTTGTATCCGGTTTTTAATATTGTTGAATTAGACTGTTTTTTTTTTTTAAATTAACATCCTGAGTAATTTCGCTTGCAATGTTTGTCCAGTTAAAATCTGTTAGTCATTTAAATCAGGCTAACAGTACACTACGTGCGCTTCGTGAGGTGAATATTTAGCTTTAGACATACTCATATTGTCACTGAATGAAGGGTAACTAGTGCAATGAACGTTAGTCACACTATCTTACAAAAAGTAGGTTATGGATGAATAGTAGATATTCACAAAATATCAGCATTGGCTACTAATTTGTTTTCAGGGTTTATTCATGAATAAGAAGACTGGATTTATGTGTAACCTTAGGTAAGTAGGGATCAACAGAAGGGTCCCAAGACCGGATAAATACTTACATCCGCATTAACAAGATGGGCATCTTTGATCGGTTTTATAATTGTTTGACCACACTTGAACCAACGTGCACTGGCTTTGATTTTTTTTTAATTCCGCGTACACGCGCTTGTACACAAGCAGGTACATGAATTTCGAAGTTGTGCCTCCTTTTTGTGACTTCACACCTTGTATAATTGTGTGCCTCAGTTCGCTTTATTCTCACTCTTGTTCTGCAGAATGCATTGTCACATTGTCTTCAAGTGGATACTGACTTTTTGGCAAACTTATTTCTCATGGACTATTCTCTGCTAGTTGGCGTTGATCTATCCACCAACCAGCTGGTCATTGGCCTGATCGACTATCTTCGCAAATTCACATTCGACAAACGCATGGAGATGATGATCAAACAGACCATAACCAGCGTACAAGGCCCTCCACCCACCATTCTCACTCCCGATTTGTATCGAGAACGATTTTTGGTTCAAATGGACAACTACTTTCCGCTTGTTCCTGATCAATGGTACGACAGTCTAGCGGAGCACGCCGAAGCCTGGCTTATTCGTGCTTCACCTACCCCGATCGCGAGTGCCGCTCAACCTCTTTTTCAGAGCCAAGTGAATAGCGCCAAAAATATTGAACACTGATTTCCGAACCCGTGTGTTTATGTTGATCCGAAATTGCTTTTGTCAGAGCATATTTTCTTTCGCAACGCTGGTTTTACTTTTTTCAAAACACCTTTTTTTCCTGTTTTACTTTGATTATTGCCCTTGACAGTCTTTCACGATCGAATTGTCTTTGTCCTCTTGTGATGCGTTTGTGTGCTAATCCAGTTTATAAATAAAATTTGCAAGCAATTCATTGTAATTCGTATCAACCTGATGGCTTTGCGTATAAGTTGCGCTACTTTTTCTTTTGTTACACCATTAGTAACTTCATGTTTGTTTGTGTTAGCAACAACTTGGATCTTGGCTAGTTGAGTCTTGCTTTCATATTTTATGTCAGTTTGTAATGTCCCGTTAAGACAATGACACGAACCATCTGACTGTGGTCGTCTCCTGTCGAACAAGAGACATGTGTGGTTTACTTCGTGTTTTTACTGGCTTTTCTATGATTCGACCTGGATAGACTGATGTGATTCTATTATCTGTTCCTACGTTGGCAATGCTTTCTTCTAGGGCATGACCGTAAGCTTTTTGGATAACATACAATGAAAATCACAATCTTCCTTTCATTCTTTCATACTTGAAGTTGTGTTTGACGAATTGCGAAGCAGCTTAGATGCTTTTATTTATACCATACTGTTGTCCAGAACCTTCACATCTTTTATGGTTCATTCTTTGCATGGTGTGAGTAATCTGGTTTGCATTTTGGTTTGTATTTTGTATGGTTTACTACTCATACTTACGTGGCTTTGGGCATAGAACATTAGTTGATTCCTGTGTGCTTATCCTTCCTAAACTAATGTTTAGACTGTCTGGGGGTAATCCGTTTTCATTACCAGGTTATGCTTATGACTTTCACGGCCTTGCTCCTGAACATTGCCGAAGATGGTTGTCTATCATAGAATGAGTGTATCGTTCCAAAAGCAATAAATGGTTAAGGACGTATTCTGTCCTTCCATCAGGAAGACTTTCGCTCTTATTCTAGTAGATATTCAACTTCAAGACTACAATGGGTTTCGAAATATCCGTTGCAAGCATTCCTAGCTTGATTTTGGATCAACAGATCCCCTAGACTGTTGTCGTTTAATGCACGTCATCATTTTGGATTCATATCTGTTCTCGATTTAAACTAAGTTTAGTCAGTTGTTTGATGAAGTAGTTATTTGTATAGGGCAAATCATCAGATGAATGCACATGGATTGTCCTGAGACAGATGGACTTCCGAATTCCGTTTATGGTTTGTCCAACCGAACGGGTTACGGATTGACTCTAGAATGCACTTGAAAGTTATAGTTGTATTGCCTGTACAATAGGGATTCCCTCTTTTCTGAAATCGTATTTCCTGTTCAGCCGGAGTTCGCCTATGGACTCTAGGTCATACGTTTATCCTAATCGCAGCCTAAAAGGAATCTATACAAATACAGTGGTGTAAACAGGGAACCTTTGCTACCGCCACATTTCATATCGCACTCTACATGGTGTTGACGTTGTTTTCAGCTTGATGACCATGTTAGTTATGCAAAGGATCATCTGTACTCTTTTGGTTTGTTTGGAACCTATTTAGCAGATCATTTAGTATAGATGGGTTGCTTGTTTGATGAAAGGTTGCAAGACCATTTACACTTACATTCCATATTGGTTATCGTAACTAGATGTTTCGAATGACTAGCCTCTGATTATGTTCAGTTTGAGCTGCATGTACCGGTTGGTCTTTGGCTATTACGTTGTGTTGACATGTGTTATTGCCGCCACCAACCGTTAATTTTCTAAGAGATAAGCATGAATATCCGGAATTTGAGGCAACGACCCTAATTTTAGTATCTCAGGCTAGAGGTTTCGTATGCTGCGCCACTGATTCGGGAAGTACAATACGGAAGTTATGGTCCCACTGTTGGACGTCTCCTCATCTCATTTCCCCACTGATTTGTTCTCCTATTCTCTACGGTCAATTTAGCTGGCCTCCTGCTCCGACCGTGCTACCTCCACAAACTTGTGATATAACGCCCTGGTCGGTAGATTTAGAACCACCCACTAAGACTGAGGTTGGCAATTGCATCTCGGCTCTCAACCGTAATAAGGCCACTGGTCGGGATGATCTAGTGCCAGTACTTTTTAAAGAAGGTGGAGAGGTGTTAGTCGAGTCCTTGACTCAGTTGTTTCAGCTTGTGTGGACGACGGAGACTATCCCTCCTTGTTGAGGTCACGCGATAATAGTTCCTATATTCAAAAAGGATATCAGGAACTTTTGTGAAAACCATAGGGGAATTAGCTTGACCCCAGTCATTTCAGGGGTTCTGGCCTTCATTATACTTCGCCGACTCACTGCAACTCGGGAGTTAAACATTAGAGAAGAATAAGGAGGGCTTCGCCCTTGTTGTTATGTATAAATAATATATTTACCCTTCGTCAAATTTTGGAGCAGTGTCATGTATACCGCCGGCCAACAATTGCCATATTTCTCGATTATAAAGGTACGTTCGATTTGGTGGATCGATCTACACTTTTAGAGTGGCTTAAACGCCGGGGTGTACCGACCAAGTATGTGAACATACTGTCGGCGCTTTACTCCCATACATCGGCTCAGGTTAGGGTTTACGGTGAGTTGTCTGACAGTTTCAGCACCATGATCGGCGTACGTCAAGGCTGTCCCCTTTCACCATTTTTGTTTTATTTCGTCATGGATGAAATAAGGAGGACTGTCTGCAGCACTCGCAAGATGCCGGTGTGGACCTCCTACCTGGTGGAAGGCTGACTGATCTTGATTATGCTGACGACAAGATGTTAAACAATACTCGTGTTGCCCAGTGACATCAATGCGGAAAACCAACCATAGCGTCACATGTTCGAACCGAATAGCCAACTCAAGTGTCGTAACGCGTCTTGTAAAACTAAACACCTTGTATCTTACAAGCGAGCACCTAACTGGTTAGGTGTTCATAGATTTGCACTATGGAACTTTTTTTAACTTCAGTCAATCTTGCTCAAACTGATAACAAGTTTGAGTTAATCCAGTTAGTTACGTTGTACCTCTTAACCTCCAAATTGGCAATGGAAGCGCTGTGCTACGCTTCCACAATTTCTGACATGCCAACCATAGCATCCTATGTGAAGCTTCAGTGCATTTGCAGCTCACACAATATTTGTTCCTTTCTTGTCGGTATGACGATGTACGTATCTTAAAGGCATATACAAATATATCTTACTGTCTGTTGACTGGGAGTTTTGTATCAAAATCGGTCCCATTTACCGAGCGCCGTCTCCATTATTCTTTCAGCTTTTCCCCAGTTTACGTACTGTGTATAGAAATATTTGTTTGCACACCTCTCCTAACAATCCGGTTTTATTCAGCACGTTGGTCATTGTGATTAACCGTGGTAGTTGTCGATAGGAATTAAAATGTCGTTAATTGACCCTATACTTAAACATTGCTGGATGAGTACATGTAGTAATTAAGCCGTGACAAAAAATCAACTACTGCCACCAAGGTTCCTCAATTTGAGTAATTGAAGCAATTGATTCCATACATTCGCCGTCATCAAAAGTGGAGTGTTTCAGTTTTGTGCTTGCCTATTTTCTTGTTTTTACTTCTTAGGTTTTTCGGCCGAAATAATCTTTTTATCTGTAAATGAAGTGCATCGTTGTGTAAATACCCACATTCCTATGCTGTTTGACAATCAACAGTTATCCTTTAAATCGTTCTAAACTGTTTTGTTTGTGTCAAAGGTTCATTGCAATTAGCAACGGAGACGCAACTACAAGTTTTTTGTTTTCAATTCGTTATATGCAACGATGTCTTGCGATTATCTCAATTGGCCAACTGACGGGAAGAAGCTAAGCATCGCGTGAGTGCCCTGGGTATATTTTCATGCATGATATATTTTGAAGTTTTATTTTTTTCATCCATGAGTAGACTTTGTTTCCAATTTGTCTGACTTCTGTATGTATTATCCTACTTATAACTAGTAGAGCATTTTGGTTAACATATGTTGAACGTTAAAGTGTTGATTTTACTTTTCACATTACCATAGACTTTTCGATCAGTCGCTTTTGTAAAAGGATGCTACACTCGAGTTTCGCTCATGCTGGATATTTGTAGTAGCGCATATTCCTTCCACGGATAGGATTTTAACTCTGATCACGCCTTTGCAACCGTGTTAACCACCGCGTCTTTGACTTCTCGTTAGGCACAACTGAGTTGACATATAAGATAATTCAGACACATGCGCATGTAAGTAGTAGCACTGTGGTCGTCCGATCTCGATTGGAGACAGTAACTGTCGTTGATCCCACTGCTAGAATTTCCCATTCTTTGCCTGATCGTTTGGCTCCGTAGACCTGTGGTTGCGTCAGACCACCTGAATCGATCGATACGTACAAGCCTATGTACGTGCAGTCCGTCACTTCAGCTGGCCTCGGAACGAATAGTGGTAGGCAAACACGACTCAACGCTGAAGGCAGGAGTAAGCTCTGGCAGACGAGCAAATGGTCAGTTCTTCCATCGCCTTACATGGTGGGTGTAGAAAATGTGATTAGCCTAACGTTGCTGACGCAGGTGGCACTTGTTTGTTTGAACATGATCCAACGCATTGAGCTGGTTTGTTTCCACGCGGAACCCGGTCGGAACGCAAAAGACGTTTCAACACCAAAACAATGACCGACGGGCCATAACCTTGTTAGAAAAACCTGACAATTTTTCTCTCAAACAGCTGTTTTGAATGGGGGAACAGCTAGAGAATTGCTTACACTTGTAGGTGGATCTTTTACCCATGAAGTTCTGTTACGACCCCATCTGATAGAGAAAAGACAAGGGCAAACGCAAGACCGCGAGCAGTATCTCTATCACGAACGAACGCAACGATATTGTAAAGCGGTACGAAACCCAGAGCTCAAAAATCGGAACGCAAATCTCGCAACTTAGACCCCCCCAACAAGTAAGGAAAAAGATGGCTGAGCCGCAAATAAAGCTCGTTTGAAGGCTATATTTTTCCTTGGT
>LUCH01008426.1:5144-16768 GCA_013368495.1 Paragonimus heterotremus | reverse complement strand
GGTTGCCACTAAAAGGAAGAGTATATAATGCTTGTGGGCGCTCCATTTTGTTTTATGGTTCGGAAACGTGGCCTGTTCACAAAGAACATATCAACAGACTTGCTGTGTTCGACCATCGTTGTCTCCGTCAACTGGCCCATATTGAGTGAACTGATCGCGTGAGCGATGTGGACGTTAGCCGGCGCGTATTCCGGAACACTCGGGACGCGCGATCTATTGGTCAACTAATCACGGTACACAGCTTGCGTTGGCTGGGTCACATACTCCGTATGTCATCTGACCGTTTACCGTACCAGGCACTATATACTGAGACCACCAACAGTTGGGTAAAATCGCGTGGTGGTCAAGCAACAACGTGGTCACGAAATATGAAGATCTTGACTGCTCCATTGGGCAAAGTGGGTAGGTGTCGTCTGCCTGGCTGAGGTCCTCGTGATCGCCCAAACCGCTGGTTAGAGGCGCTACCCGAGATGGCGATGTGTCGCAGTCAATAGCGTACCTGTATCCACACCATTTCTAGTTCTTCCGCTTAGTCTTCTTTTTAGTGATGTTTTCTTCTAGGATATTCCGCGTCACTGTTGAGGTGAGCGGCGGCCCGAGCCACAGTACCTTTCGGTCAGGCCCATGGTTGTAATGATGATGATGATGATAATGATGATAGTACTGCTGTTATTGCCACACCGACGTACAAATTATGAGGAATAAAGCTGTCTGTTATGGGTCTGAGGGTGGATCTTGGTTTTAATTTTCCCGTCGTCCTCTAGACCAGCAGTCAATGACACCAGGATGTCAACATATCTTTCCGCGACCCATGGTTGGTTCGTGCAGCCTCTGGGGTGCTGACGGGGATATGGTCTGAAGCCTTTTACTGTGGTTGTGAAATATCACCTCAAATGTTTCGTCCAGGTGAATCTGCCCTGTATACTGCATATTAAGACAGCATTCAGGAGGGTCATATATGTAGTCGCTCACGCACTGCTTGAAAGGCTTGTCGTACTTATAAAGACTTCACAGACTGGGGGTCTATTCTTTGTCTTATCGATGGTTCTGAGTCGATATCATCCTCACCTACTGTTCATTGACCCGGTGCGTTGCTCTTGACTTCTGTGGGCTTTTTATGCCGCACGTCTGTGAGGTCTCTGTGGAACCCCCCAAATTTAATCGAACTCCGGCGTGACCACGTGAGAGTTGAACTGCATCCGTCTCGGCGGGTCAAAGTTAACTGGAATACTCATTTCAGAGGATGTAGTGCTTTTGCAATCACTATGAAATTTCAAACGTAGGAGTGATGCTACTGGGTTGCACCATACTCTCTCTCCAAACATACTGTACCCCAGATCCTGTTATTAGATAACCTTCGACGTCCTCGAAATCCTGAACGCCCTGCGACGTGAGAGTTGCCCTACCAATATCACCGTGCATGTTCGTATTACCTTGCGAATGTAAATTAGCTACAAACCACTAACACTATACTTAATGTGTCGGCATGTGTACTGCACCTTGACTCTTGGCTGTATAATAAATCCGCAACATCTCTATTACCGCAGGTAACACTCACTAGGATAGCACTGTTTATCTATTGCCCTTGAGAACGCCGCCCATCTAGTCTGACGCTTGTTTGGATTCTGAAGGTCGGCTGGAATTTCCTTCTACTTGCGCACTCAACGCCACTTACATCAACAGTGGTACGTCCTAAGAACCCCACCTGGGTCCCCACACAACTCCAAGGGGGCAATAAGACCGCTCATGGATCACAACAGCCAACTACAAGTAAAGCTCATAGACTTTGGAAACCAATAATTTTGACATCAAGTAGGCAAACGAAGGATTATTGCGGGACACCTATAAATTATCGCATGCACCGAAGTCCGACTAACGTCGATGCGGTGTTCACACCGACAGTGTAACACGAGGCACATCTACGTAACATCACGGTCACTCTACAACAACATAGTGACGGAGTTATCCAATCAAAAAGTTCCTATGAGGCCACCCTAAAAAGGGGCAGGAACATAATTCTTCACGCCCGCGAACACGTCATGCAGGATCCTGAACACAGGGGATTTTCTGGAAGACGATTAATTCTAATTGTTCTGTGAAACGCTGAATTACTCGCAGCGACGAACTGGCATCAAACGCACAGACTCGGTAAGCGGACTATAACTAAGGCACAAACAAACTGTCCCAGGCCACTCCTAATCACATTTCGAGACCGCTATACTGGAGGTCTGGTACTAACTAAAACAGACATGATGGCTCAGAGAATTTCAAGCATAACAGTTGCAGGAGACAGCCACGCATCACAAATCTGACCCGCATGCGGAAATGTCAGATGCACCAGAAATTGAAAGCAAGCCTTTCGGCGCAAACCAGGGGCAGGAAGCACATCACAGCTCCAAGGGAACAAGACGACAATGCAACAGTATAGGGGAGCCCACCACCGATGATAAAAGTGGCTTACTTCGGCTCGGTTCACATTCTCATATAAAAAATGACCCTTTCCATTGGAGAAACCCCCCAAGGGATTGGATGTTACCAATCTGCGGAGTAGCCAGAAGGCCAGATAGTCGGAGCTGAAGTGCATGCTGACGAATGCACGCAACTTGCTTAACGACGATCCACTCCGTAGACACTTGTTCACTCACAGAAGCATGAGACAAAGAAGTATATTTGGGGGGTTACGCGTATGTGTTCCGATGGCATCGCAGTGATCGTGGCAATGTGGTTGGAGGCGGCTGCCTATTATTGGCCAAAGGTTTTATAAGGCAGTAGCCCCTGAACTATTACTGCAGCTGAGTGAGTATTCAGACCACCGTCAGGCTTCTCCATGCCGACTTCCACTGATAGTCTCCGAGATGTATCGAATTTCGGGCGTGCAACTAGTGGAAGGCGAAGCATTGCCGAAGTTATTCCAGGCGGTTTGCAAATCAGGTTATCGCCTACTGATTCTAGAGAATTTTAATGCTCCTAAAATCAGCTGGCGATCGTGATCTGTTGGTGGTAGAGGCCCCGTTCTCAAATTACCTATTCTAGCCAACAATTTCACATCAACGCAGCGTGTTAGAGTGGCCACGATATTCCCACCTGGTCAGATAGCCTCAACGCTAGACTTAATCATAAATCGTCAGAACCGTGACTTCACTGACGTGTTGACCGCTACACCACTAGGGAAAAGTGACCACATGAGGATTTATCCCTCGCTCCAGTGTTTCCTATTAGTGAAGCAACCACGTTAAGTGTAATTTTTCCACCGAACCGACTACAAAACTGACATAGAGAGGTGACAAAATGATATATAACCCGACAGTTTCCATAGAGAACGTCGATAGTTTGTGGGCAAACTACGTTGGCAATTTCAGGGCTCTTATAGTTAGAGAATTCCCTCGGAAACAAGTTGGAGGAAAGGGTCGGAAGACATGGGTTCGTTCCAGGGTTCAGAGAGCTTTCCAACGCAAATACTTAGCAAGGAGGGCACACATTCAGCAGAAGGGATTTGGAAACTTCACGATATGCAAAATAGCTTGAAACATAGTAATCAGGGTAGCAAGAAATGCTCGTCCGATCCATGAGGTCAACCTGGCATGTGGTATTAAAAAGGATTCCAAGAGGTTTTGCAGTTATGCTTGGTCCAGATACTCTCTAAGAAAGGAAACTGGGACCATGCTTTCCTATAACGAAGGGGTCATATCGACTGAAAAGCCCACAACGGTCGCGTTCGTGGCGAAGTTTCAATGTTTATCGCTCAGACAATGGAGCACGTGAGCCTCACTCGAACACCGTGGACGTTGCTACGATGGGTCAGGACATTGCGTCCCACGAAGTTGAGCAAGCAACATCACAACTAAACAATACAAAGTCCGCAGAACCCGACCGCATCCACCCGGCTATCCCAAAACCACTGGCCAAATTGCTGGCGTTACCTTTTACCCAACTGTTCAATCTCAAGTTAGAGACTGGGGTGGACGTGAGGGGCTGGAAGCCAATCACTATAACTTCCATCTTCAGAGATGGTAACCCATCAAAGGTCGGAAGTTACAGACCAGTAAGCCTGACTATTGCCATCGACAAGATATATGAACGCATATTCTGAGACAGGATCTGTCGGTTTCTCTGCGAGCATAAATTTTTCAAAGCGCCTCAACATGGCTTTCTAAAAGATAGATCTCGTCTCACCAACCTGTTGACGTTTTTAGACACTGTCTCAGAGAAGCTGGAGACACGGAGGGGGAGAGTTGTGTTACCTAGATTTCCAGGAAGCCTACGATTCTCTCAGCCACAAGCTTTTGGATTGGAATCTGTGAGAATTTGGAATATCCCCTAAAATCTGTAGGTAGATCCAGACGTTCCCAGTTGGAAGTTGGTAAGAGTAAGATGAGTATTGTTGGACAAGTGTGCCGCGTGAAGTGGAATACCTTAGGGGCCAATCCTCTCTCCTCTGCTCTTCCTGGTAAACCTAAATGACTTGACTGACTACCTGGTCCGTCCACGTTACCTGTATGCAAATGACATAAAGCTGGTGAGAAATGCGTTTGACTCGGGCGTTCTCCAGAAAGACGTTCTGAAAATCTGCGAATGGACGGTAAGGTGGGATTTACCACTGAATGTTATCAAAAGTCATTCTCGCTAATGCTTCCCAGTGGACCTCCACGTATGTAAGGGATACGTGTGGATAGAGAGTCGAGGTAGTAGCTGAACAAAATATAAAAGACTCGAGTATCCAGGTCACTAGCACATCTGCTCCGCTGCTCATTGTACTGCACCCGCGACAAAAACACGGCGGACACTATACGGGCTGAAATCTGCGATTGCCAACCCATGTCCAAGAGTGTTCACTCCACCATACTCGGCCATAGATCGCCCCCACTTGGAATATTCTGCCCAAGCATGGTCACCGTACCTAGAAAAGAACACGGCCGTCTTTGGAGCAGCAGAAAAGCTCGCCACACGTGGGGCATGAGGCAGGAAGTGTCTCAGCTACCAAGACCGACCAGGCTAGTTGAGCTTATTCTCGCCCGAAAGGCGGCGGATAAGAGGTGACCCTTCTGAAGTGGACAAGATTAATCACCAAACCGGAACAAGTCCCCTGGCGTATCTGTTCGTGAAACGTTATGACAGATATATTAGAAGTCATAGGTTCATGATCAAGAAAAAAGTTACGATTGGTTCTTAGGTTTAACTTTTTCATTAACCGAGTGGTCAGCTCGTGGAACAAAGTACCGGCAAAGATTTAGGAGGCCTATAGCGTAGGTGTCTTCAGGAGAGAGACGGATAAATGTTGCTCCAACCTTTTTCCTATTGTGTACCAATCGAAAAATAGTCTTCTTGCTTCAGGGCAACCAAAATTCGTCATTCCTTTTCTTTTATCCCTACCCTAAGACTATCAGCGAACGTATCCGCATCGAGAGAAAACGCAATCTGGTCAATCTGCGGACCAGAACAGTCAAGCATCAGGACATCAGCAGGCGTAGGCTTTTATTGAGTCCTGGATCTGAAATCGAAAAACTGAAATTGAAATTGACATTCGTCCTTTCTGACGGATGCCGTGCGGTTCTCTCGCATCCAATTCCCTAACGCCTCCAGTGGTTGAGTGAAAGTCTGCCGTGAACGTTGAGTAAATCAGTGGTTGAAGTTTGTTTGCAGATTAACCTTCTTCTCAGTACGAATTCCAATTCTTGTCAACATAAGGCCGGGGAAACTTTGGGAGTAGAAGCCAAGGAACTAGCATCACGACAAACTATTGAGGTTAATTATATACTAATTGCTTACCATGCATGCTTTCACTGACGGCCCTCGTCAGTAACTTATGATTCATCCTACCTCACGCACTGTTCCACTTATATTAGCTTATCTATTTTTCTCATGTGAGTACTACAGCAGGGGCTTCTGCCGGCAGCGTGGGTATTGCTGTTTGACTCGCGTTTGGATACATGAGTGAAAGCCCAGATGTTTTTCAGCGATTCAGCGAGTAATACGCGGGCTCGAGTCAGAGGCCCGGAGTTCCCGGACCCAGACAGTTATTCTTGGTCAGCGTCAAACGGGCGTCTTCAGATATGAAAGGTATTCGTTGAAAGCAGGGTGTAGCACCGTTCTTGGAGATTACAGCAGGTATCAGAAACAAAGTGAGATCATCCACATAGTAGAGGTTTTTCAAAGTGAGAGTTGAGTAATGTTTTAAAACGATGGCTAGAAGCGCTGCTAACGACCTCAGGAGGAAGACCGCTCCAAAGGTTAATAACCCCGTAAGAAAAGAACTGCGGTCTAAAGAAGGTCCGAGGACGAAGCTTGAAAAGCTCCTTGTTATGTCCTAGCCGGCCGTCATTATTCGCTATGATGAAGAACTGTCGAACGAGGCCTACTCTAAAGGAGAAGTGTGTAAGAATTGAATCACCGTGGAGCCGTCAAAAGTCAGGTGGGTATAGACCAAGAATTTCGGGTAGAGACTCGTACGCGACATTTCTTAGGCCAGTGACTAGTTTAGTAGCAGCACGCTGAAAACGATTAACAGCTAACATGTCTTTCTTCAGTCCGGCATACAAGACGTGATATGCATGCTCCAGGAGCGGTCTTAAATGTACCCCGTGAAACTTTTGGAAGGCTTTCTTGTCTACGTGGGGGGGGGGAGTGCGCTCAGTCATCCTAACAGCGGCAAATCCTTTTTCCGGCGATATATCATGGTGATGAGCGGAAGATAAGTTAGACGACAAGCAGATACCCAGGTCCTTGTTCAGATCGATTTTCATCATATCTACTGTGCCGAGTGAACTATGAATCACTAAAGCATTGCCAGAGCCTCCACTGAGTGGCATGTACGCGCGATTACTATCACCTAGTGGAAGACTGCAGTCGTCAGACCAACGCTAAACCTCATCAAGCTCTATCTGCAGTGAACTAGGATCAGTGGCGTTCCAGAAGTTTAGGTCATCCATACAAAAAGCTGAGAATGTTGCTGGGAATATTTTCTTGAAGGTCATTGATGAGGGTCACAAATAACCGAGGGCCTATCACTGACCCTTGAGGAACCCCCGCAGAAATGAAAGAGGGAGATGAAAGGTCTGATCCGGTTTTAACTCTAAACGTTCTGTTATCAAGGAAAGAAACAATCCGAAGGAGAACGTCACCTTGAATACCATAAGCTTCCGGTTTGTGTTTCAAGGGGCCGTGTGGGACACGGTCGAAAGCCTTGGTATAGTCAAGGAAGATGGCATCTGTGATGAGACCATCGTCACTGGCCTCCGTCAGACTATCCATGAAAATGAGCATTTTAGTTATGGATGAACAGTTAGGATTGTAGCCAGACTGGGTAGAAGAAAAAAGACGGCTTGATAAGAAGTGACTGAGAATGACAAGCTTTAATCAACGCTGCATTATCTTGCACGTAATACTAGTGAGGCGGATTGGCCGATAGGTAGCCGGGGAGTGCCGATCGCTCGTTATAAATATGGACATGACCGTTGCTTCTTTCCATGCGCTAGGGAGAATACCAGTCTGGAGTGTCTGTTCGAACAGCCAATAAGGGGGTTCTGCCAGACTAGCAGCGGCTTCCGTGGGAATTCTGGGATGGATCTTATCAGGACTCATTGCACTGTATGAGTTGATCTTGAATAAAAGGTCTCCAACTCCCAGCACAGAAAACACAACGGTAACCAGTGGTTGCTAGAAATTCTGTAGTGGAAGGATAGAGTGCCAAACCGGCGGTGCGACGTTGTAGACTATCGAGTAGTACTCCCTGAATAACTCGGCCACATTTAGGTAGTCATACGAGATCTCCTTGTCAGACATTTGCAAAGAAAGAGCCGAGGGTTTATTCTTTCTCAGTCGCCGCATGTGCTTAAATAAGAAGTTTTTGTTTCCGCGGGCTCTGTGGAGGACCTTTTCTCGTAAGAGTTTGATGTGCTCACGGATTTCCTGTCCACACCTACTTCGAACAAAGTGGAACGCGCTTAGATACTCCGATTTTCCCGTAAGCTTATGCTTCGCGAATAAATGGGAACGGTCATCGAGGAGACGACGTATTCGGCGCGGGAGAGGTGACCGATAAGAGAAAGTGCACAGTTTGCGCGGCACAAATAAGTTGTCCGCCTTCTCAATTGCGCTTTGAAGTGCACGGTAGTTCTGGTTCAGTGAGCTACATTCAAAAAGAAGTGAACCTATGTAGCTCCTTAGGCCGTCAAAATCAGCCTGGTTAAAGTTTCGAACTGTGAACTTTTTTTACTGGTTGTTGTAACCAGAAGATCAAAGATGAACAGAGAGCGGTCATAGTGCCCAAATAGTGGCTTGATGATCACCCTGTCCACCAGGTGGCTCTCACTGGCGGTGAATATTTCGGGCAGAGAGGAAGCCTAACCCGAACGATGCCGCATCGGGGCGTTGACATGCTCTGTCCACGCTCTCCGTCGTACTAGCGTCGATGAAGAGGTCCAGAATCCGCTTTCACATTCCTGATGGGAAACTGATGCCAAGTTTACTTTCGGTGCATTGAAGTCTTCCACTATAAGCAAATCGGTAAAGTTTCGTAGTCCTAGGAAGTTGTCTGGGTTTACAAGGAGTGTCGTCATCAGAGACGTCAGATGAGAGACAACGACAGATTACCTACATTAGAAGTGAGTCTCAGCCAAGAAATGGCAGTCGCAGCCACACAGCATCACATTTATCACAGAAGTGAAATCCACTGATAACCGTGGGTGTTGGAAGATGCTGGTGAAGAAAGATCGCAGAACTCCCACTCACCCTCGTACGGAGTCAGTTCGGTAGAATGAATACCCAGGGACACTCATTTCACTGGCAGTGTTGTCACCTGTAAGCCAGGACTCCATGAAAGCAAAAGTATGGGGGTCGTGTGTCTTGAGTTAACTGTCTGATTTCCGGTAACTAATCAAATAACATCGGACAGTTTGTGTGTATGCACTTAAGAGGTACTTCTCCACTTGAACTCTCGAGAAAAGAGAGAGGAGAGTGCGAGGAAGAGTTTGGGAAAGAAGATCCAGAATTGAGGAGAGTGATGGTATTGGACTTGGTGTGTACTGCGGAGTGGTTCTTATGGCCCTCCATTGAGACCATGGGCGCGACGTCACTGATTGTGCGTACGTCAGCGTCCCTATAGGAGGCTTGACCAGCACTTTCGGCGTAGCAACTTGCGACTCAGGTTCGTCCGAAAAATTCTGCTTTTCCGAGGGGTGTTCGAGAATTTTCGACCAAAGAAAAATGGGCCTTTAGTCTGCTGGATGCAGGGTCTGAAGGGAGACAATGTGCGCGGTTTTACGGAGTCACTGATAGAAATGGTTTGTGGGACGTGCCAATAAAATGCTTTTCAATTTATAAGCGGCATACCCAACTGGCTCCCATCGCTTCGAATTCTTGGGTAAAATAATTTTCTATGAGGCCTCTTGATGGTTTTTGGCGTTGGTGACTCGGAAAACGGCATTTGTATGATGTCCTGAACACTTTTGCTCGTGCTTGGGACGTAGGTCGTTGGGATGGGGATTACAGAATCAGCATTCTCGCTTTTCACTAATGGCACGTGGGCTTGGGTTGATTGGGCTGGAGCAGAAACCACGATCTTAGTCTCCAGTTTTAGTTTCCGGTCCGCCATGATTCGTGACTTGGTCTCAGTCTACCACTCGCGTTTTGTCCTTTCTTGCCGAGAGCGTTCGAAAGAAAGGCCTTTCAGTTGGACGCTGGTGAATTTCGAGACCTCTGATTTTTCCACCATTGTCTCAGGAGTCAGCATGGCTATCAAGGTTACCGAAAGGCCTGGTGACTTTTTGGTGGATTTGGCGCATAGTCTGCTCGCGAACGCGAGATTTGTAACGTCCAGGGAGAACGGAGAGTCTAAGACTGACATAGCTTGTTCCTTCACACGCTAACAGTTCAACCAATTCCACGGCAAGAAGATTGATTGCGTCAGCGTCTTCTGTGCACACAAAACTGACCGATGTTGTTTGATTAGCATGGCCTCGCTAATCGCCAGTTTTGTGTGCACAGAAGGCGTTGACGCAATCAATCCCCTTGCCGTGGAATTGATTGAACTATTAGCCTGTGAAAGGTCGGAACTATGTGGTTGGTTAGTTCAACTGTTGTTGTTATACGCAGTTTGCATAAACTTTGCTAGTTTTACGTTGGCTTGTTCTGTTGGTGAAGACGTTGTGGGGAAGCGGTCCCATTAAACAACTCTCCTTTCTCTGCGGGCTTTTTCTTTCATATTTGTCGCTGCCTCCCCTATATGTGCAGCTGACAGGGCAACAGCCTCCTCGGTGACCGCAACACCAGGGAGGGCAAGCGCTATGTATTTATTTGAGGACTGGATCTCCAACTTAATTTCGGACGGAGTCCGCTTGTATTTCTCCATCCTATTTCCCGTGGAAGAAACAGAAGGACATACAGTGTTAAGAGTAGCAGTTCCGCATTCACAGTCGCATCACTTCACTGCATCACTTCACTTTCATGACGCGTGGCTGACTACTCAGCAGCAAAGTGGCGCCTTGACTTTCGTCAAACCTGCAGCTCATGCAGATAAAATCTAAGGCAAAAGAAACGAGTTGTTTATACTGGCGGCCGAGTTCACTTAGTTGTATCCAATTTCCGGCTTCGTTTTCAGCGACGTTCATTTGTAAGAACAACCACGAGAGACAATTCCAAAGTTTCGGTGCGGCCGTGCGAAGTTTGAATAATGTAAGTTTGAATTCCTCCTCGCGTTTTTTATTGATATGTGACCGTGTCCGTAGCCTAACACTTTGAGAATTACGAATTAACTTATTCTCGTTCGCTTTCTCGCCCAGGGATGGTGAAAAGATCCAGCTGTGGATCTTGTGTGAAGATTGTCCGCGCGAAGGATCACGTCATGCAGTATTTGCTCTGCGACATACGGTTTTACACCTCGTGTCTAAGCATTCCGGACGAGGTTTACAAAATGTTGATAACAGTACAGCTAGACTATATCCACCTCGTTTTTCTTTGTTGTAGAACCACAAGGCAGGCCCCCTGGTTCTGAAAATAGCACCTTGTCAGAGGATGTGAGATTCCTTGAGCCACGGGCTGTAGCCGGCAAAGTATGTAACGCCAGTGTCACAGATAGAATATACCATGCGTCAGATGCCTCAGGAGCGTCGTCGAGAAAGGTCACCATGGTTGCTTCAAAAAAGCACATGCCCAAATCTGCTGACAACTTATCGAAAACAGGTGAGAAAAAGCGGCCAAATTACAGGGTATTCTTCCCGATACTACCCAAAAAGCCCGGATGTTGCCGCTACGGAAAGCTACGTCAATAACAGCAACATTTCGGTAATGTTATCTAGCAGCACCAACACAGTTGCACTCAAAAGGTTGAGAATACTTCCTCGGAAAGATTATTATTTCTGGAATCGGCCGGGGTTAATCTCATTAGAGTCTGTGTCAATGTAGCCCTAGGAGAAGAAAGAACGTAAAAGAACAGACACAACCATTGGAAATACTGTGTCAACCACAGGAAGACAAGCAAAGGCTAGCCTCAGGCTTCAAACGTTGCACTATCAAGCGTTGAGTGTTAGGCAGAAGATTACGCAGTACGTAAGATTTATACTCTTAGATTATCCTAACTCGAACAGAATACATATTTGTCCACAACATGTTCACTGTAGTGTATGTGGAGG
>LUCH01008425.1:11105-21908 GCA_013368495.1 Paragonimus heterotremus | reverse complement strand
ACAATACTGCACAGACAAACCAATCACATATAGAGAATCAGACCAGGCAAAAAAGAGAACAAACCGAACCGAAACGCAACAGACTGACACCATACACAACGAACACTCCACAACGGACGTATCTGCTTTTTATCTGGCAGCTCCCCTTTGGCCAATCTGACAGGGTTGAACCTGCAACGACCGAGGTCGCAGTCAGCACAGCCCTGCGGATCACAACAGCACACAAGCCTGACCACCACGCCAAGGTAGCAGAAAAGGTCAAGCGCAAGGCAGCAAGTGACACACACGCACACACACGCACGTCGCAGCAGCAGCCACCTGGAAAAGGCTCACTCTAGTGGTTCGCCCTATTAGATATGACCCCTGGGTTTAATTTATTGGCATGTTGACTCCAGACTGTGTGGTGATGAATGGCTCATCATACTCCTCTATTGCTTTTAAGTTATTTCGACTCATGTGCCCTATCAGCATGTGATTTCGTTAATGGCATAATGCGGATGCGTGTGGAAAACCTCGGGTGTATGCCGTAGTAATAATTTTTACGCTTTTGTTCTGTTTGGCCTGTTAACTGTGTTACAAATCTCAGAACAACACTGAACAAAGGAAATGTCGTGGCTAGATGGGTCGGAAAATGAAGTGGGTGATAAGCTAAACATGAGCACTCTGCTTTTACACCAGAATTGGGCAGGTTAACAAGCAAACTGATTTGGAGCTGTCATTCCTAATTCACATTACATCCCAACAACATCTCTAGCCAAAATAAATTTTCCTCACACCTGACCTTGTAAGTGTTAAGGGGATATTTGGAACCTAAATGCGTTCAACAATCAAACTTTATACTACCATAGATTGATCATTTTTCTTGCTTTACGACTTACAGATCGTACCTGACCTGTGAGACCACTACAAACAAATAATCATGTAAATTTGACACAGGTAGGTGGTTCAGTACTTTCTGACAACACTGCAACCCAGTGTCAAGCCCCACGGTCAATTATCTATAACACAACAGCTAATAACACTGCTTTACCGTAATCAGATAAGAATTTAACGCTTCTATAAGTCATAAGTTTCATACCACTTATAGTTGGCCATAACGTTCATATGTTGACAAGTTTTCAGGTGGCCCACCATCTACGAAATGCTAGAATAGATTTTCGCCTCATTTGGGGTATAGCCTCAATGCATAACTCTGTTCATATTGGCAGTTAAGGTTCGCGGCTTTTGTACACTAAGTTACAATACTCATCAATTCTGAATCAACTCTGCATTAGGCAGAACTTGGTGAACGCATGCAAACTCACAACCGGAATCGCCGACTCCACTGTCAAAGCACAACCAGTTTTATTCGGTAATAATGGTAGTATATTCCAACCTTAGCCGTTTGCCTCAATTTAACATGAGAAGTTCACTTATTGGACTCAGTATCCAATAACCGTTTTGCTAAGTTTGCGGCCATTTCCGTTAGAAATAGTTTAAACAAGTTCTTTTCCATTTTTTAAACCAAATTTATGACTATCCGTTTGTTCTACTAATAAATTAACTTTCAGATGTGCATGGCCTTTGTTCACTTATCCGTCAAATTTCTGATTACGTTCAGGTTTATACATCATTGTGTCGACTGTACTCACGATTTTTCTGCAATACACACCAGAATTCATTCGTGTAGCTTTCAATCATTTTTTTCATTTATAAATATCAGTACATCTGTAAATGTAATGTGCACCTTGATAAATTACATTTTACATTACTGTATACTCTCAAGCTTCACTGTTTAGTCATTTCCAATAACACTGGATCAAGTATGCAAAACGTTCTACCCCAAACGGTTATCTTGTTGCAAACAATACATAATATGACCGGAAATCCGACTTTATTTGCAAAGGCAGACCGCTGTCTTTCTCTAGAATCACGTTCGCCTACGAACAATTTGTTGCATAAAAGTACTAACCTTTTGCTGTTAGCAGACAGTATATATTGAGTGAACGATAAAAATAACTATGTTCGGAACATCACTTCACGTTTATTCATTTACGAAATTGTTTGCTCTAAAACATGTGTTGAGAAAACAACAACCATTGTTTGTAAATGAACATTTATAAATAGAAAACAAAATGCATCCATTTTGATAGTTGTTTGTTTTTTGCGGAACTGCATATAATCTTTCTTCATTATAATGTAGTTAGACCGAGTAAACAGCTTCAAAATCGTAACAGAAATCAGAAATCAGATAGCAAGCATATTGGTAATGTATGTTGATGTTATTCACTTAAGTGCACAGTTGTTTTCGGGACGTAATCGATAAATCAGGGCTAAAATGGACAATAAATTGACAGTGTAAAAGTGCTCACGTTTTACACTCATATGCAGAACCAGAAAAACAAAACTAGAAGTACATAAAAAGTCATTATTAAAAGCGCAATAACTTTTCTTGTTTTGTGAATAAGACTACAAAACTTAGTATAATGATGCAAAAGATAAACCTAACGCCTTGGATAAAACTTTACACAGATTGGTCAGGAAAGACCCATGTGGTGTGAAAACGTTTTCAAGACTATTAAATCACGGGCATTGAAATCTAGTGGGCATTACTCTATGCTTTTCAGTGTAATGCAAAACTTTCATTGCTTACTAAAATGTGTAGTCAGTAATTATTAGGGTCCGCCTACGATAATCCGTCTTCCTCCTACGTTTGCTCTTTTGTTTCACGCACTTACATTTTGCAATGTAGTTTGTGTTTTAATAGCCCTCATATATTTTCAGTCCAGAACATACCTACTTTCTCAGCTCACTAGCATGACACTTTCTGTTTTAAATCGATATTTTGCGTGCATCCGATACCTTAATGCTGCGAAATCACCCGCCTCTCAGAATGAAGTAGACGACAATTGACGGAAGGGATCTAGATTATCGTAGGCTATATTTATTTGTTAAAATATTAATCAAATTTTATTACAAAAGTTCGTGGATCCCTAAGTGATCAAGCTGCTTCTCAGCAAAAACGATCTTCTGAAAGATTACGGACCCAGTAACATGATATAACTGACTTCTACACTCGTTGTAACGGTCTTGTATATTTTACCTGAAAGAGCTTTAACTCATCTGTTTAGCGCACAGTTCAATGTAGTCTGTACTTTTTGTAAGCTGATAGTTAGCCGCGGTTATAATTGTAACGTTAGTCTATCTTTCAAAAATTACTCAAGTTTGCTGCTCAGAACAATAGGGCATTACTTTTATCTCACTCCTTTTTGCCTGTATACTCAAGTTCAGACTGTTAGAGAAATCGTCGGAGTTCGGTATAAAAACTCATCGTACGACCAGCAAAAATTTACAATTCCAAAGACAAATAAATGAAATAAATCCCTTGCGATTTTGTATGGCCGATTAAACTAACCAGGCCATATGAGTCTTTGCAGCGTAAGTTCTGTTTTTGCTTATTGCATAATGTGCATATCTGTGATTTGTGAGTTTGGCAACGTCAGTTCAACATTCCCTAAGTTTGCTAGCATAAAATTGTCGGAGTTTTGGAAGCACTTAAGATCAATGGTATACCAGTATCTCTGCGTTCGTCAACATCTTTTATATACCTATTACTCATCCTTTGTCATTTTTGTTCCCTTTTTCTCCGTTTCTTGCTCATGGCTCAGT
Source organism: Paragonimus heterotremus (assembly GCA_013368495.1). Classification (NCBI taxonomy): domain Eukaryota; kingdom Metazoa; phylum Platyhelminthes; class Trematoda; order Plagiorchiida; family Troglotrematidae; genus Paragonimus; species Paragonimus heterotremus. The sequence goes on along the minus strand of LUCH01008425.1, from coordinate 18,260 downwards.
CCACACTACCGACAAGTGTGTTGGAAAACTAGAAATGTTCGCTGCTTAATGATGACAGGTAAACCTTCCCTAACGTAAGAATATTCGTCGGTTACAAAGATTGCCATTAGGTTCTCCCTTGTACACATACTGTACGACTGCGTGAAGCTGGTCGTGTAATTTCCGCTGTTGGAACATCTAGCCTAAGTTGTGTGATGTGCAATATTAATTTGCGTGTGTCAAGGAAAATTCCACGTACACGGAACTTTGCTTACTTTTCACGGTAATGTTAACTGTTGAAACACTCCTGTTACTCCATATTGTTGCTGGTGTACAAAAGCTGGACAAAACTTTTAACAAAACAACGTTCCAGATAACGGAAATCATTGGTCTGCAGAAACTACTGCAACCGGACTCAATGTATGGTTTTGACACACAGTAACTGAATATGAACCAAGCATGCCGGTTCTACAAAGTGTCTAGCACGGAAGAAGCCGCACAAACTGAACTGTTCGGAATGTACTTAGTTGGAAAAGATTGCCGTGGTTTATGGAACAGTATACAGTGACGTTGCACACAATATACACTCAACCACGCTCATCCGTTAGTCGGAATGAAACGGACTAAGCTAGTGATCGAGGACTGTAACATTTAAAATTTGTTTAAAGCTACTGCGGCACTGAAGTTTCAAATGAAAACCTCAGCGAAACGAAAATGACAAAAGAATGCCTCATTTGGAATGGACTACTGTATTGAGGACAAGTTGATGTGATGACTGTGTTAGCTTTCCGAACTATTTGTTTAGCTCACCATATCACCGTAATTCTTTTGTTCCCAAGACAACTGACGTCATTTCAAATCTTATCATCAACTGTACTTAAGAAATGTGTGAAGTTTCCTGTCGGTCACAAACCCCTTTTTTCATTCACCATATCCCACAAAGCAAAAATTCCTAGAGAATTACAAATCAAAATCAAACCACGAAAAGAAAAATTTGTAGTTCACCAAAATTCATGCACGTTTGTGGTGCTGGAGATTTCTGAGCAAATAGTTCTAACGTAGACGCAGATGAACAACACGAACTCAGCTCACCTTGATAGTTTCTCACTTTCCGTTTACCATGTTGCTGCTTATCTAAGCCATTCAGTGATTCAGTTCTTCAGTTATCACGTCAAGCCCAATTGGGCTTGACCTGATAACTCATTAATGCGAAGAATCCCCATTAGTGCACTTAGGTTATAAACCCTGTCGCCAGTGAAACATACGGTTGGAATTTTGTTATTGGCTACGTTGTGAACGGGGTGGAGATTCAGTGCGGTCTTCTGAATCACGACCACAGAAAACAGGGATGGTCAGGTGAATAACAGAGTAGGGGGTAGAATGTCGAAGTCAACTAACCGCCTGGTGGATTTTCAATCTGTTTTAATCGACTAGAGTAACCTTTACTGTGAGCACTCTGACCTCAAGCGTTCAGTAGAGAAGGTCAACTGAAGCGTCTACTTCGGTCATGTCTGCGCACCTCAATGCGGCGCACTGCACACGTTAACAGCTGTCTGTATCTGTCAGTCGATTTTCAGTTGGGCTTGTAGTAATGGGAAGTAGCCTACGTAAGACGATTCCGAGGGCGGCGTCTACAACCAATTAAGTAAAACAAAATCTGATCAAAAGACATTAACCTGTGGTTACGCTAGGCAAAGTAATTAATGGTTTAACGTCGTCTGTTGAGCACTGTCATCACAGTTTGTGTTTGCATCTGTTAACGCGTCCCTAAGCGAATGAATAGCTGTAATGAAGTCTGAGAGATTAAGTCGTGTGCAACAAATTGGACGTTTAACCCATGTGGATGTGACAGATAAAGTTCACAAATTGAGATTGAAAGTCAGCTCTGGTTGGCAGTAAAATGGAAGGGAAATAGGGAGAGGAGATTAAAATGTCCGGAGGCGTCGTTTACTTCGCGTTGGATTACGATTCGATCGGTTGCAATTTGGCCAGGTAAGGCAGATCGTCTACAGGATTTTTTTTGCGTACGCAGTTCCTGTTGTACAGGAAGTAAGCGAAACACCGACATCTAGAGCGGCAGATGTCAGTAGGTATGAAATGTGGAGTGTGGTATATGCAATTACTACGCACTGACTCGGCAGCACCAAATTTACAATAACGTTGTTTGTTTTTATACCAGACATTCGAGGATAGGGGTAAATTGTTAGGAAAGGCCATTAAGTCAAGAGCAGGGTCGAGTTCATGGACAATTGCTGGTAAGCCCCCAAAAGCGACTGACTGCGACTGCCTCAGCAAACTACAGGAACCTTGTGGGATTCTGTATACGCATGCTTGGTCGGCCAGTGATCAGGACATAACTGGCGCCTAGGTACAATGGTTTGCTGCGAATTTAACCGCTGTTTACCTCAAAAACCAGGTTTTAATGACCGTTTCTCGAAAGTCATTTATTTAAGATCTGCTGGCTTCCGCTTTTGTGGATAACACATGCACCTCATAAACTCAGGTCTAAGTGTGTCAGTGCAATTATCTTTACTTCATGGACGTACGTAACCCTATTATTGGGATACCGATACAGAATTACGGAAATTCAGAAATTAGCCCGCGGTACAAAACCTAACTTTGACAGCAGGTTACAGAATACATCAACACATTGATACCTGAAGCTTACACCAGTGGAATATCACAATCCACACAACATGTCCGGTGTTGGAATGACAAACGTCAGCCATTGAAGCATATCACTGTGATCCGTCACAACAGCTGATACAGATTATCATCAAACCGACTGAAAACTCTAACAAATGGTCTCTACAACAACCCAGTGCCACACTGTATTACGTAATTAACAGTTGCTTCATCCGTGCATAACAAACGTAGGTACACACTCATTAAGAATTTAACCCTAATGTGGCTGAGCACTTTAACTGCTTGGTAGTTTACAATTTGAAAGAATCCCAGTCGAACGTGTATCTGATATAGTTGACTATGTTCTACCGGTTATAACCGGAAGGTTTTATTGTCAAATGACAACTCATAATAAATTCGCTTTTGCCGTTTATCCGGCTGCAGCTAACGGATTACGGTACCGCTGTTTGTGAGAAAAGTAGGTTCAAGAAAAAGGCCCTGTTAATATAAACACTGACAACTGAAGGACCTCAGCCGCCGTTTACCACCGAATTCAAACACTATATGTATTGGCAATTTGAGTAATTCCGAGCTACAATTGTTGTCATTAAACCCCAGGTACTGTGTTGTTACACAATGAGGTAACCAGTCAGTGGCTTAGATGCGGTTTGTGGACGTATTTGTAAAAACGGGTTAACTGAATCCATTGTGTGAGACTATACTGGAAGGCCTACTAGCTCGTTATGTAGCAGCTTGTTATGCGTACCGTACATGCAAATTTCACAATAAATCTACTTTGTAAAAGCTACACCACGAGGCGTTCAGGTATTTAAGAACGATTACCAACGTTGCTTTTACTGGACATGATAGGGGCGCAGAAACAGCACTGGTGGATTCCACTGCTTACGGTTAACAAGTTCAGAATATTATATTCGACACTTCCAGGTTCCACAAACCATTGACTGACAAGGCTGAAACTGAGTGGATCCAGGATACACTGACTAAGGCATCGTAAGGCCATTCCAGATGTTTTATTTGATAGATCGAGGCCAACTGGAATGTACTTCCCAAGTTATGTACTATCAGATGTGCAAAAACCAGAAATATCTATCAGCCCATTTCCGGACATTTCTGGCTCATCGGAATAAATGATCATTCAAACAGAAGACATCTACACACAGTTTACTTGACACCTTTTTCTGTATTGGTCGGCAAATCGGAGGCAGGTAGCTCAAAGATCCTTCTATGGACGTTCCAACGCTTTTACGTACCGTACATTGCAAAGACAACTGACTATCTACGTGTTCCAGTGAATGAATACCAGAAAATAACATAATCTTCCATCTAGCTTTTTGAAGAACTATAAGTTCTTTGCATACTGGATGTACAACTTAGAGGTATAAACCGATAGTATAGACAATTCAACCGCTTAGCCATGGGTTTTATCTCAATCCACTTATAGCTGACCTTCTCATGAGCAAGCTGGAAAACACAACAGTAAAACGTAGTAATGAATCAATAAAGTTTTACATTTGACACACTAATGACATGTTCATACTGTACAAAAAGACTCCAAAGCGGAACAATTATCTTCGGCATTCAATACTGTCCATCGGACGATCCCTTTTATCTATGAAAGAAAAAACGATGAATGCAAAGCATTTCTAGAGTTCTGCGGAGTGCAGTCTGTCCTTCCGAAAGTATCCTTATCTGAGACATTCAAATAATTTACTGGGAACACTCGTTTTTGTCTATATAATGGTGTGGTTTCAAACATCAAACCACCAACAGGCTTTTCATCCGCCTTGTACAACTTTGGACTGAACTGTTTAGACGCTCATCGTCCTGCTGTCTGCCGTTTAGATCGGCGCGAATTGTAGGTTATACTGATTTAAATTGTTAAAACAACCAGTTTAAGTAACTTTTCACAATGACACACTTTGTGATGAATATTTGAAAGCTACGTTGCGTGGCTTGCTGGTATTTTTCAGTAGGACACTATCTTCCTATGGTCAGCGTCGTAAGTCTCTCCGTATTCCCGACCACTCAATCATCGTATTCATCAATATTTGTTTAGTCTTTAAGTGGGTGTTCTATTCAATCGTGGCTTGCTTTGAATATGTTGTTTGCTAGTTTTGACCTCTTCCTAGATTCTTGGGATATTCGTCATACTTCAATGGGAATTCCGTTGGACAATTTATCCATCATATTGGTTCTCATCTCTTCACAGCAAGTAACAGCCAACTTTACTCACTCTGTATATTAGGCCTTCTTTGAATGTATTTCTGCAACAGTATTCGGGTGCAGTACAGACAGATAATCATCTATCTAGTCTTTTTATTGCTGAACTACTAAAATTGAAGCCGTATCTGTTTGAAACTATTACCGCTTGTGACTGCTCGCTATGCTATTACTAATGTAGTTATTATTATTAATGTGTGTTATAAAGTTGTCGGATCAATTAGAGTTCATTTACAGAAGGAGCGAGTACGCAATAATCTGACATTTCACCTGGAAGATTATACAAAGCGTAGTGGAGAAGAAGCATTCTTGAAAAGCATATTAATGAACATCCTCCTGAGATTTAGCTTCGAAGTCTATATTTGACACGACTTGCTGACCCGTCTATCTGTATGTCGTCTCAATCACTTCGGTTGGGAGCAATTGCCCAAACAATGCCGGTACTCCAACCACTTTGACAAAGGTGAACAGTATGACTATGTCACTTCTGAGTGGTCTTTCGGGTGCACGTTTTGAGATTTCCAAGTAATCGGGGGTGGGGTGGGGTAGGGAATAACAGTAGAGAACAACCTGACAAGAAATGGCGTTCCACAGATAAGAATTTGTCATCTACAATTACATCGTCATGTTATTGAAGCGTATGCTAACTGTATCACTTTGATGGGAAAATAACTCTAGTGTTAACCATGTTTTGAAATATCAGCAGTCAGTGTCTAAGAGGATTAAGGATGAAGATCCTCTGGCTACAGTTGTTCAGCGATGTGGACATCCGTGGGGTTTTCAAAGATTTTAAGGACATGGTGGAGGTGGTTGTAATTAAGGCTGTGGACTCCCTACAAGGACAAGATGCAAACAAGATGCGAACCTGGAATGAAAGGTTGCGAGCCAGGTGATGATCACCGGGTTTGGTGGCATTGCTGATTGTCAGCTGTCAGTGGGGTACTCCAAGGACACCTTACTTGGTCTCAGAGAAAACAATGTTGTCAACGCTGTATCACTTTGGGCAGTGTTGTAAGCAGCCCTGCCGCAGCTAGTGGCCCACTTAATGGAGGGAATGCCACCAATACTCCTGGAACGGCCGAAAATGGTTCTCAACATCTGTTTTATGAGTTGGCTAACGCAGCTCATCAAATGCTGCTCGAAAACGTCCTGATGGCCATAGACCTCAAAATTAACGAGGCGGATAAACCGGATGAGCTTCAAACCCCAATAGAAAAGATGGCCTGAGAAGTAGTGAGTTTAAGCATAAAGAGAGCAGAGGAGGACCATAGCAATTTATGTTAAAGAGACGGAACATTTCAAAAGTGTTGTGTTCACTGAGCAAGAAAAAACAGTTCTTAAGCCCTCCAGTGATTGCGTTTTGTTTGGGACAGGTATTCTCGTTGTGGTTGGAACCGACGAGATAGTGGTTTGGGTGGAGTGTAGGATAAATGGTGGCTGGGAATACTACTCGAGTGATAGGGCAGCAGTTTCACTAATTGGGTTTAGGCCAGGGAAGATCACGTAACTGAGTGAGGTGGTCGCACGAAGAGTGTGGGTGGATTTCCGATCAAAGTTAACAGCCTGGCAAAGCACTTTTGACGAATGTTTAGTCATTTAATCTATTGGGTCGTCCGTTTTCCATACGCGCCCAATCGCTTGACCTAGAACCTAGAAGGGAAAAAACACGGCTAAAGCGCCCATTGGAAGGGCGAGTCAAGTTAGAATTGGGCCACAGAGGCTCCAAATTTATAGGACGAAATGATTACCGTACATAGCCGACAAGACGTGCAGAAAATCAAACGAGACGATAATATATGGCAGTCAGAGCTTTGGGACGAATCACCTTATAGGGTAGAGTAATTCACCCGAAGCCGATATGAGGTAATTCGCCCTGGCTGCTTCTTTAGGAGATGCGCCTTCTAACCTAATCAGAAAGTCGTTCGTCATTTCTGTCAAAGTACGTCAACAAACTTTTAACCGTGCTGAAGCTGTGACTGGACTGCAACCCGAAAACCTCGTAGTGCAGTGTCGGATGGCCCCACTAGTGTAGGATCGAGCGAACCGACGACAACCGGTTGAGAAGAATGCAGCGAGTAGACAAAGAGTATATTGTTGACCTGCGAAGTCAACGCGAGAATAAACGGATACAAATACGAAGCGATAACGGAGCGGAGCGACAAGCGTGCACGCAGCGGGGTCGTACGTTCGAGTGCGCGGGATACTTATCGGTGTCTCTACTCGTCAAACAAATGTTTAAGTACATACAAAAGTAAGAAACAGGAAGAGTACAAATGGCATTCGTAGCTTTAACATAATTGACAATAACGA
>LUCH01008423.1:11398-22217 GCA_013368495.1 Paragonimus heterotremus | reverse complement strand
ATATCTTCAAAACGCCCCAAGATAAAGCACTCTCAGGCTACAGGATGACGCACTTCATCTCGAAAATTGCAATGATACCATTTATAAAACGTGAGAAACTGAGATAACGTTGATAAAGGGATATTTTCGCGAAAACGGAGGGAACATTTTTCATCACCAAGCCAATATTTTTGGGACTTATCCGATGTATTCCAATTTTTCTATCAACGAAACTTATTTGCAACTGATGTAGTGTAGGCACTTTGCCTGAAATTTCGATTCTAAAATTTCGAAAAAATGTTTAAAAATCGAGAATTCGCGCCAAAAGGACCGTTTTGCCTTTTGAACGACCTTCAAGGCGAATCCCGTGAAACGGATAATTGCCCGAGAAAAATCTGAATAAAATTTGTACTTGGGCCGATCAGCATATGTTGTAATAACCTTTTTCAGTTCTGGCCAAAAATGAGACATCATGCTGGCAGCCGTCAGTGAAGTCTGCAGGGGGCAAAAACATGGACCAACGGTCTTCGGAATCATAAGGGTTAATGATACGAAGATCGAGGGGTTATAGCTGAAATGGTAGAAGGAGAAATCAATGTTTCCTCGGATAAACAACGAGCATCCAAACTAGTCATCTTTTGCTAGATAAATGAGTATTGGCTCGAGTACCCATAGGAAGCTACATTCAAGCGTAATCAGTAAGCAATAAACAGAACAATACGCCCGCTTTTAACGACAGAATATAACGTGTTACTTATTTTCACAGCATACCTTAGAAAGAAACGTCCACGTGATAATGTAGACCGTTTTTCATCGGAAAAACTATCAGGGGAACGTGCTGAATATATAATTCAGATGTATAACTAACCAGCAAACGTGGCGACACCGTTTTCATTAGGAATGACTGTGGTATTTCGTGTACAATTCAATGCAAACGCAACGTGGTCGAAAATTACAAATTCAATTATATCACCCAAGCCATAGGAAATTGATTGTTTCTACGGATTGAAATTACGTATTCCACCACGAATACACCGATGGAGGCACTTTCAGAACGCAAAATCGATAAGGAAGGCCAACATGATGCTTTTATCGAAATAAATGGCGGTACATTTTCCTCAACAAAGTGCGAATATAAACCATTTTCACGTATACCTGATTGTTCTTATTGCAACACTACTATTATACTCGATGAAGTGTATTTACTTGTCCCACAATATGCATTTTAATATTTCATTAAAAATTTGGGAAATCTCTTTTCGCGCCTAAATGGCCGTTTCCCACTCGTTTCAGCCTTGAATCACCATACTGGCGAAATACACAATCGCTGTAAACGATTTGTTCGCACGTCTGCCACAAATGACTTCCTAGAAAGTATGATCATTAACCCGTGAAGCGTGCTTGCTGAGATTTTTGTTCAGGCTACCTTGATTGATTCCTTCAAGAGGAATCTCGGCCAGGAATAGGGACGTTTGTTTTCTAACATCGTATAATCCTTGTATCCTGATAGGTTTATCCGTTGAAAGCCTAATTGCGGTTTGTTTTAAGTGTGACTGCTTACCTCCTTGTGGCCGTGAGCAATTGTCTAGCTTCTGTGAACTGGCGTGCATACCGTCGCAAGCCAGCATTGTGAATGATTTTAATGGTGTGCATGCAAGCATACCGGCCCGCACGGATTGACTGATGGTGTGATAATTAAAAACACGCGACAGTAATCACAACTGTACTTAACCCAAACACAGGGCTAGCTCCCAAGGAGCTGTTAGTTACCCAACTAGGCCGTGATGTAATCCGTTTTATGTACAACGCAAATATTGGTTCTGCTGAACAACAATGACAAAACGTTCGGTTAAGAATTTCAGCCACTCTAGGTAGTCATGCGTGCTTCGACATGGAGTGGGCAACGCGAGCAGGTTTGCCTATCGATGGTTGCTGAGGCAAGTACGTAGCATATTGGAAATGATTGGAGAAAATTGTATAGCACACAGGTGTCGTGCTTCAAGGTAGAAGCAAAATGACACGGTCATTTGGTCGCAAAACCACATTCTCTAAATGTGCGTAAAATTTCATTGCGCATACTTTCAGCATAGTCTTTAGGTCTTGTCGATTGTACAGTTCTATTGTGGTGAAGAAACTTGGCTATATCTAGAAGGTGCTCGTAGCCTCAGTATTGTTGGTACAACAATTTTGACATTTTTTCCAGTAAAAACATCTTATTGGCTTCCATCATCGACCTTATGTTGCGAAAATGCTTTCGTCGGAATTTTCATGGTCGAATACAATTTCGTTTTTCGAGAACGCTCAATTATGCCTGATTTTCAAGGTATACGTGAAATTGTAATTGTCGACCATATTGCGCTGGCGCTGTACTTCACAATATATATCAACGCAAAGCTATACTACCAAGTTTGCAGGCTAATTTTCTGACCCAAATATTTATAATTCATCTGTCTACTTTTCAGCATTTCGGGGAGATATTGGTAGATGAGATGGTGTTTCTAAAACAGGTTATACATACGGCCAGTAGATGACTTCTTATGTCTTCCCCATATGGAATGTACAAAGCAATAAATGTGTCCCATCGTGTCATTGCGGAATTGCGGAAAGTAAATTCGTCAACACTGCTCTATTCTCTACAACTCGACTGAGGCCACATGGCGTTCATATAAAAACGATATACAGAAGCAGATTTCTGAACCTGTCTGCCAATAACTTTAAGGCATAATTAACAACCAGTCACTCCTTGAAGTATCTCAGTTATCCTCCCATTTCACCAGAAGGTTTTCAGATAAGATGTCCTTCAACAAAACTGGAGGTGAGAAGTACCATGTATCTCAAACGACTTGATAAGTTTCTCGATATTTCTCGCACGTGTTTGCTCACACTGTTCTTCAAATTATGGGCCATTCGAACGAGACATACTGGTGTCAGAGCATAACTCAAATGACCTTCGGTCGCTCCACACGGCGCTCCATCCGAGTGCTGATGGTTTTACTCCTTAGACGGCCTAGAATCAAAAATTTGTATAATAACGAATCAAAGTGCAGTAAGTTTTCTTACTACACCTCAATGTGGGATGATGCGAACAAGTCAGCCAATCGCGTCGTCAGAATAATTTTCCGTCATGTGATCTGAAAATCTGAACGAAATTGACGTCCATTGGATTCAGATATGGCTCTAAAGTGTCCCTCTGAGAACGACCACCGATTGCCGAGTTTCTGTCTACGAACAAGTTTATTTTCCCGCTGAAATTAGTTAACGGAGTGGCGAATAATTGAATGTTTGTAGTAAGATGTTTTCACGGAGCCCAGTCAGCTCTCCATTCGTCCGTTACTATTGCGGCTTTAGGTTAAGAATGAAATGCATATATATATAGCAGCTGGCCCATTCGCATGTCGTTAGATGATGGACAGTAGAGTGGCAGCGTTTCCCCTGTTCCCCGGACAAACAATCACGTACGCGTCGCACGGGGTTCGTCCAATAGCATGCAGCACCCACTCCAACGGGAAGTGTCAGATACCACCTTAATTCATTTTTATGAGGGACGATTCTTCTACTTTCAGGACGAAATGAGTTCTATTATTTTCAATAATTTTCTCAGTTTTGTCTTGATAACGGCGTCGTTCGCAAAGTACATCTAGAGAATGCTGACTTAACATGCAGAAGACCGACCGTATGCGACGAATGAAGCTTACCATGGTCATATAATGATAATAAACATAATAATAATGGTATATTTCTCAACGAATATGTGAGAAACACACTCAGATAAGCGTGATTGGTACACACACTTTACCGTGAAACACATGTAATTGTTAATCGTACAATTCACCAATTATGGAAATAAAGTAACAAGACGGACATAATAATATAGGAAAATTCCAGTTTATGGAGAATCATTCGGCTCACTTGCTTCTAAAACGAGAGTTCTCAAAATTTTCAGTGTTCGATAAAAAATACTCAGTGGTTACACCAAGCTTCGCTCCACAAGATTAACGTTGGCCTTATGTTGAAGGTCATGCCAGAAAAAAGATTTTTCAGGATGGAGAAAATAAACAGTCGAAGCTTTGTGAGTGAATGACACATTGACGTTGAACTCCCTGTGTAACAGGGTTGTGAATATTTTTCAAAGCGTAAGACGAGTGTGTCGAAATACGGAGCCTTGGGGAACTGAACGATGTCACCTACAAACAGAAAATATTTGATGAATGCTATCCATCACTAAGCCATTCTGCATCAGCACAACTGGGACATGGCAAACGCACTTCATGCGGTTGTTCGAAAAACAATTTTTACAAAATCCGGTTAATACGGAGTTTGTGGTGGCAAATATATTGAGTTGGTTGAACAGCGCATGGATTTAAGAGTGGGTTAAGTGCAGCTGTAACGCGTATACTTACAGAACAATACCAGTTGGTGCACATTCCAGGGGACGACAACGTCCATGGAAAACCCGCGTCACTTCGCTAATTCTGCCACCTAGTCCACAGCGTGATAGCAGGCAGCTTGCCTTGATCCACCCCGATATAGTGCCCTTGTTTAAACATCACGCGGTCCTAACCGAGCTCTGAAGAATGCGCTGAAATTAAGAGGAATTACCTTCTGATGGGAGCATTGGTAACCACCCAGCGAACACTTGGCCTTCATGGATTGTGGGCCACTGGGATCGGAGGCCGGTAGGTTCGTGACCAACTTATTCATGTGACATTCGCGCTACGACTGATTGGATAAGTAACCATGAAACAAGGTGTTTATAATTCTACCAATAATTCCTCGCCTTTTTGGCAAACGTGCTCGTCGTAGACAAATTTTTATTGCACTCGCATCGGCCATTCAGATTTGTAGGCCACCTCTCAATGCGTTGGGGTTGGAAGAAATCACCTCGCTTTCCTGTTTTAAGATTCGAAAGGGTTCACCAAAACTTCCCAAGACGAATATTCCACTACGGCCGATATTATCCATGAACAATTCTGCATACCGCAAACTGGCGTGATGGTTAGGAGACATCCCTCGGCCAGTTCGTAAATTGTTCTCCTTCAGTTGTGTTTCTGGTTCCCTTGAGCTAGCAGAGATTTTTGTGAGCAATCCACTAAGTCCACAGATGATGTAATCAGCCGAGGTAGACTTTGTTTGCTGAAGTATCGCTGCGTAAAAATGTCGAGTCTTTAGGTGATTTCATTTTTAGTCAAAATGCAAATATAGGTATTCAATCGGAGCACCCTAAATATCTTATTTTTTCTTGTACAGAAAACATTCTGTTTGAATTTAAAGGTGTTAACTGCATACAGATTGACGATGTAGTTATAGGTAGCCTGCTGTGTCCTATATTGGCGGGTGTATTGTTAAGAATATGTGGTGAACTTGATTGACATGCTTTGTCTCCTTCTGTTAGGCAGTTGTTTTGCTATTCCAATATCTTGTACAATTTGGTGCTATGTACGATTCGACAATATACGTCCTGTGTTGTTGTGTCTAATTGTGTTTTGCGATTTGTATACGTTCGATCGTTATCCTACATAGTTCAATTTTAATTACAACAATTGGCGTCGCGCTTTCGTACTATTTACAATGGTTTCTGAGATGGATCGATTATCCACTAATTCAGATGCACGAGAAGTGGAGGATTACTTGGAGGGGTGTGACGTTTGGTGCCTCACGAAATCTGAGTTGGGCAAGAATAAGAAGGTTGCCTTCTTTCTGCATTTCATCGGCGTGGAAGCTTATGCCCTATCAAACCTTGGCTTTCCCGGAGTCACCAATCGGTTGTTCCTATCCCACGCTGAAGAAAATACTCCTCCAACACTTCAAACCGGTGAATGTTTTGCAGTTGAAAATGCCAGGTTAAATGTGCTATTTCGGTCGGAATCTCAATCGATTCACGATTTCGTCTTACAGTTGCAAACACAAGCAGCCATGTGTGAATGCGGTATCCAGTTGGAGGATCAGCTACGTGATCGGCTGATTGCTGGTATTAACTTGCCGGAGCTACAACAGACGCTGCTGCTGCGTCATGATCAAAGATTCCAGATCATTCGTAAAGCTGTGTGAACATTATGAGGACGTAAAACAAGTTACGAAGACCACTGAGGTTCTCTGCAATTTTTCTAAAAGCAACAATTCAGGGTCAAAACAAGATAACACATCCAAACCGCGTGCTGACTTCCGTGCGCCAAGATCATCCGTTCAGTTTTCTACTGGAAGTAATGCGAATCCAGTTCAACAACAATTTGAGAAATGCGCATCTTGTGGGCGCAATCATTCCCGGTATTTCTGTCCACTAAGTCAGGCAAAGTGCTTCGGCTGTGGCAGGGTGGGCCATATTCAATCGGTATTTAATTCTAGACGTTCACGTCACTTAACGACAAATTCTAATTCGAATGTTCAACCAATATCTGATAACGTTTCTACTCTTTCTTTATCTATTTAACGTCAAAACATTTCTCGTATTTTTAAAACGCCAGTGTCTGCTTCTGGCGAAAGTCACAATTTTGTTTTTGATACCGGTAGTGTCGAATCAATAATTTCACACCTAGACCTTGTATTTTATCCTGCTGCAGCTCCGCAACCCACACGAGTTGACGTTTGTGGTATCATTGGCCATTCGTTGCCTCATGTGGGCCGCTGCACAGTGTCAGCTAACTTGTCCGATGCTAGCCCTAGTGAGAGTCAATTTTTAGTTTCAAGCCCAGGTCCATCCATTCTTGGACTCAGTATTACAATTGCTACATTCTGACATTTCGCCACTGAGCTCGGTGAACGACGTTGACATTAGACAACTTATGCTAAGGAAAGGTGAATGAATGAGGTCACTGGGGACGAAAACGTGGGGATATTAACGCGGACTACGTATTCGGTGATCGTGATAAAAGACACACACTACTTTCGCGTTTTTTCAGCACAGAATTTAGCCTTTGGTTTTCACGTGTTATGGGTATCCTCTCGGATGATTGATACCATGTATCAGATGAGGTCTTTATCATCATGTCGTTCATCGCATCTGATATCTGCAAGAAATCTGTGCACGCATTTATGAAGGAACTCACTTCCTTCAATTACATCAACAGGATAATCGTTCCAGATAATTTTCATTCGTGCTTTCTTCGGCCCGTGTGAGAGAGGTACACTGTCAGCGGACCGGCCCAAGTCCACATTCGTTTTGGGTGGTGTGCGGGACTTGCTTCCCACAATCCCTTGGGAAATGTGAACAACGGTTGAAGTGGAGGGGACTGACGAAAGTAAGGGTTTGAAACGTGCGATTCCCAGGCGACTGAGGTTGAAGCTGTCTGCCACGGAATGAACGTTCGCTTATATCTCCCATTTGGATAAATCTGGGGTGATAAGTCTGCTGATTGGCATCACACCAGTAGCTGTCCACCTGCACGGGGTCACCGCAGTGTCCACATGGCAGTCCTGTTTTAGGCTTCTTCACCCACCTCGGTTGCACACGGCTTGCAGCTGAGCCCATGGGGAAGTTGTACAAATGTAAGCCAGCCTCAGCACGTTCCACTATCTTACTGGCAAAGGCAATGATGTTGTTAAGGCAAGTCACTGCCGTGCGACTGTTGCAGTCACGTACTTTCTCAAGTACATGATGGAGGGCTTTATGGTGTCGGTTCAAGTTGGTTGCAGCAAGCGACCGAAAATGCAGCCCCACAAACCGCCGAATTGACAAGTTGTACTCTGCAGCCACCGCTCATGTGTAGGGACGTGACTTTTGTAAACAGAAATGAAAACTACGGAAATGCTTGCCGTGGAGGTAGAAGTGTTTCTGAAACACGGACAGAATGTGTGTGCATAAAAGCTACGATGAACGGCAAAAAGTACACTGACAAGTACCCCGTACGCTATTCAAGACGAAAGTGTCGCCATCTTGTTGCGTACGTCAGTGGTTGTGACAAACCTCTCATAGACACCCGCCACCTAATGCCTAATGTCATTAGTTGATGTATTGCCCTGGAATAGACTCCTGCAATCGTTCAATTCATAGACGGTGAGTCCACGATTCGTAAGATGGGACTCATAGCAGACGACTGAGGGGTGGTTTTGCTCCAATTTGAAACAGCTCACACCCAGACACGCATCCCGTCGGACCACATGAAACTGTCATCGGCAACATGTGTCGCCAGAACTGACTTGTTAAAACTGACAGCATCTAACCGGTGGATACGTCGCACACCCCTGCATACGCTCCTACGTCTTTTGTAGTTCGTACAACGATAGTAAATCTGCACGCCTTTCAGGAAGCCATATCACTTTACCTTATCGCATTTCAAAATAGTTTTCGACCTACGGCTCGTCCCACGAACGTAAATAGCGCCCACCTCATCCACTTACCTCTGAACGTATTACCGGAACCGTGAGAATGTGTGAAATTAACGATTCTCAAACATCGCCTTGAAAATTGCAATAAAATCGATTTCCTACAAATAAAAAGTAAGCAAATGAAAATGAAACAATCAACATATGAGAAAAAATAACCTCAACATCCTTGCGCACACAACGTCACGCGCAATCGCACACAACGACAGCAGCCATATCGAATTTCGAAAAAGATTTATGATAAGGCCGTTTTTAAATGATGGCGAGTTACAACAAACATATGTCAGTCCATGACACAGACTTCGACGTTTTCAATTTCTGCACCAGACGCCAAGCTGACAAAGCGGTTTCTTCCGGTGAAATGAAGTTCCTGAACACGACAGCTCTGAAAATCACGGACTACGACTAGCATTCAAGCGCTACGTCTGCTTGATCTGCAGCTAACTTGTGTTGACCGGCTAAAAACAGCGTCCTTATTAACAAATCTGGCAAGCTGAATCACGTTCTACAGAATGGAGAAAATCGAAGCGAAATTACCTTCAGACGGAATCCCTAGCATCCCATTCAGACGAATAGTTCATTGCAGTCAACATAAAAGTTCATCATCGCACACCCTCCTAGCACGCGAGCTGGTACCTGGTGCTCTGAACATGAAGTGTAAACGGGGTAAACAGTGTACTTTTGAGTAGTAGTTCAGTCGTCCGGCGCTGATCTATCATTGAAACCAGACTATATTGATGACCTGTGGTCTGACAAGCATGGAGCTCCTGGAATGTCAGTCCGGAATCTTGAATGGAAGATATGGGCGGGCAAAAAATTGGGAAACGTATTGACTGCTGGCAGTTTAGTCTACAGCTGGCAGAAAAATAAACCAACAATCGTCAGAATCACTAGTATCCATGATGGGAAGATTGAATTGTTGTAACTGAAATCGTACCAGTGAGAATCAATGTTATCGTCGAATAAAGAACGGGTATCGAAGTGGGTTATTAACTGTCAGATAAATGAGAATCGAGCTGCCTGCAAGTGACAAGTTGCATCCAAGCATAGTTAGAACGCAATGGACTGGATAGTACGCAAGCTGCTAATGATAGTGTGGGACATCTTACATCCATTGAAACTGACCCATGTGAACCGTAGATGGAAACTACCACGTAGCAATGTCAGGTGCAATCGCTTTTATGAATGACACTTCGTCGACCGTTTATTAAGTGAAATACTGAAAGGGAAACAGAGTGAGTAGATATACAACAGATATATAAATGATTCACAAACGTGGTGGCACAACATTCATTGGAATTTACTTTGGGATTTAGTATGAAATGTGGTCGCAATGTAGTCGGGACTTACAAGTTCATTTATGTCTCTCGAGCTACGCAAAACTGAGTGTTTCTGCAAGACAGATCCACTAAATGAGAATCTTTTCTCCTTATCTTACACCTTTGAATTGCCGGAAAATCCCAAGTTGGATAACCTAGAGAACGCAAACATGTTTCTCAACACGTTGACAACAGGAATCACAAAACGGATGTGTTGCACATATAATGCCATCGTATTCAATGCGCCAGATGAGCTTCACCTTGATGGCATTAAGAAACCACTCAGGAGGATTACCAATATAGACCCGACATCATATAGATGCATTCGTCTTCGTAAGAAGACTCAAAATATCTGCTGCCCGCTTTGTGCAAATTCCAGAGGGAAACAATTGCGAGACAGTTCATCCATTGTGAGGACCTTTTCAAGTCCAAAACCTCTCTTAAACTGTTAAGAATTATACGGAATAGAACACCACTTCAGAGGGAGTGTCAAAAACGCTTATTGCTCAACACTGTCACCTTTAAGCGTGTGGCTCATGACACATTCATGAAAGGTGCGACGATGTTCAAGGGCAATAAATCGGGTCTGGCTGAGTATGTAGCTTCGTCCTGTTGCACCACACCTGGGCATGACGCTGTATCTATTGAAAACACCAACGACTCAACAGAGGACATCGTATTCGCCGACTTGATTGACTTAGCAGTAGATCTTGACAGGTCCAGCAACCTGCTTTACAAAATGGCGGCTTCCGTCGGGAAGTCAACTTCCAAACAACGGCATGTAGATAAGTATGCCCATATTAAGCCAAATGGGAGGCCACGACCTCAAGCTGCCGACGCGGTAGCTAGATCAATCAAAGTAACGATCAGACCATCTACCAGTCAGATACACGCCGGCATTCCAACTTTAAACTCATCTCAAAGGAACCCAACAACCGACCACCAGTGGAGCACTGCCTTTAATAAACCCTCCCCAATTCACTGTCCTAAGGGTCATTCGTGCTTACCTCCTCCGGATTACAAGGAAAAAATAAGCATGTAAACCCATACCTACACCCACGGGAAAAAAGCATGTATTTACTTCCAGCCCCTAACCTCCGGCCTCTTCCCTTATCCCAAGTTTAACGCCCCTTTTAGTACGAACAGTGTTGATTTTGTTAAGGTTTGCTGCATTATTTTGAGATTGCTGTGCCTTGTTTGAT
>LUCH01008421.1:1635-19081 GCA_013368495.1 Paragonimus heterotremus | reverse complement strand
ACTACACTAACATGCACTCGTATACTGAAATGCCTCTTATATAACATTTTACATATCTTTCTTGTCGGTTTAGATCTTGTCATTGCAGTCCCTCTATTTATTTTCCGAGATATATGGGTTTCCTTTTCGTGCTAGTCATTAAATTGGCTAACCAACATTGGTCGACTGGACACAAGGGTCTCACTTCCACACCAACTGGTTATATTCCTTCGGGTTTACACCGGATACGTGGTGTGTGAGTGGAACTGCAAGTGGTGTAGCGCAATCTACTTGGGAGTGGTGGTTTAAAGCGCAGGTGTCCTATGGCTTTGGTCACTGTGACAGGCTAATCCGTTTCGGATGCCGCCAATCAGATCATCGTGACTCATTGGTCAGTTGGGCACGTACATGCCTCACCTGTTATAAGACAGACACACCGTGGTCTTATTCAGGTTATTCGTATGACAATCGAACCGCTCAGACATCCTTGCTTTCAGTGGCGCCATTAATCTCCGTTAAGACTGATGACTGCTGGCTCATCACTCCCGACAAGAGAGAATATGAGGCTGACTACGTACTAGGTGGTGTTTGTAGGAGTTTAGCAAGCAACATGCCTTGGTCGTAATGTTTTGAATTCCTTACGAATACTGTTATTGAAGTACGATCAGGACATCCACCACCTCGATGTTTTGCTGAATATTATTCACCTCGCTCACATAGACAATATTGAAACGCGATCTTCAGGTCTAAAGTAGTTTAGCCAAGTTATTACGTTTTTAGTGTCACTGTTGAGGAGGAACTACGTTATCTAGTTGGCGGCATCCGCGTCCGCATTAACTTTTCATATTGATCGAAGCCAAAGACGCCTGTGCACGTGCGTCTCCACAAGTGGCTGGCGCTGTATCACTTGCGGTTCCATCCGCACTCTTCATATGTGGTGTGTATACAAGGGAGTTAGCTCGGCAGGCGTGTGAATAAGGTTTGATTAGTCAGATCGTATGCTAAAATACGTTTAAATGCTTAGTGTTAAGAAACCAAATATGAGGTTAACATTTTAGATTAAGAAAAAGAACCTAGGTTACAGACGTAGGATGAAACGTAAGACATGGTATGAAATATAGAAGTTTGAATATAGTAGTATATGTTAGTATGTCTCATCTCACCATTAAAAAAACGAAACCTTCAGGATATATTACATCAAAGAAGCTGAAAAAAGTGTTGCAAGCCACCATGCCCAGGTTCTTAAACGTAGTATGCGTAGTTTCCGAAACGATGGAGAATGACTGGTGTATGCTGACCAAAAATGTAATATCGAATTTATTTACCTACACCTGACATACTATCTCTTCGTTGACAGTCCATTGTGAGTTGATGACCAGATATGGTTAACACATTCGTACCCGCGCTCATCGCATCACCAGACAGTCACATCAGTGAGGTATGCAACTCCTAACATTCCTTTGCGTGCTGCGCGTTTGACTTCACGACCCCGGACGCCCCTCTGAATAATCCAGTTCAGAGTTGTTTTTCTTCCCTGATTCAAGTGTTATATTAAGACCCGAAACGTTCATTCCAGTAATCCTAAAGATCGCGGCTTCTGGCTGCCAGGGTTTTGTTTTCCTTTAGCTGTCCGTACCTCATTTGCCTCAGGTTCCGTTTCTCAGCTGTCATACGTGCATTTCCTGCTAAGTTTGTGAGGTTGTCGTAGTTACGCAGTAAGTCTATCCCAGATTGAAATGCAGGGCCAGCGATATCAGTGATCACGAGGTTCCCAATTAGATAATTGACGCTTACTTTATTCAACTACTTAGCCCACGTGATTATCCGACTTAATAAGGACTAACTGGGTGTGACAGCGGTGATCATACCCAACTGGTCTGTTAAGGTGTTTACAGCTAACAAGCCACCCTGCCGAACCTATGACACAAAATCCTATGTACGCTCCGTTTCATCAACAAGCGAACGTTCTTTTGAACCCACGGATAAAACAGGTATGCAGAAGCTACGCACATCTTTTCTGTTCATACTGACACCTCGTCAACAATATTAGAAGTTGACGAGACTAACCCGGCCGTTCACCTTGTTCAGCATGGTTCGCACGTCCTCGGCAGAGAGCCTAAACAGAACGGTGTCATCCACTCTGTGTCGATCAACTTAGCTTCAAGAAGAAACTCAACATATAGCTCGTTAGATTCCTCAGACGCGTCTTTTAGAGGGTCGTCTGTGATAAAACAAAGAATACCACTGATGAACACCCGAGATAGTTGTCCATCTACCCTTCCCTCCACACGTTTATTGACTGGTCTCATCAGCTTCACACTATTCAGGGCTCCATTGCAAAGGAAACAGTTTCAGGGAACTTCACGAGCGACCAAATCAAAGGCAGCCTTCAAGTCTAAAACGGTCACCATCATCGGATGTCTACAAGTGTTGATGCTCTAGTACCTGTCGCAAAGTAAAAGTTGTGTTGGTGCACCGGCAGCCGGATCGGAATCTTGCCTTTTTATGTTCCTCGCTTTCTCTGGACTTGGTGACTCAACGCAATATGGGCATATGGGTGTCTTGTTCACGATAAAGAATAGACTGGTGATTCTGTGATTGTCACACAGACTGCGGCCTCCTTTTCGAAAGCAGGAATGTCTGCTGGATACGCTGGATAAGTATCACTTCAGTCTCTCAAACCATCTAAAACGGTTCTGTTAGTTCTGATAGCAGCTTATCTCTACTATCTTTGAAAAGAGGCCTGATCCTGTAGCCTTGTTACGCCCCAGTAACTTCGGATCCAGGACCACTCCTTCCGGCTAATGGCCGTCGAGTACGCATAACTAATTGTTCCGGTCCCGTCGTCTGTTTAGTCCGGTTGAGACCGTATGGAACGTTTTTGAGGAAGTTCAGCCCACCTATCATTTCGGCGCGGTTGCTGTTGTTAACTGGGCCAACGCTTTCAAATACGGCCAGAGGTCGATTCGACGGCCAGCACAGCAGCGAATCAAAGAACATACTCCCCTAGTATTCCAGGTTAAAAGGGCTCGATCGTTCTCTTCTGTTTGCTTGGCTAACTAATGCTGATAGTCTTTATCTAAGTGGCTGTTCGGCATGTGTTTAAAGCCTCAACGACCGCCTCCATATCCAGGACAAGGTGTAGTCGAGTTACGTTCGTTTATATGGTTTATCAACATATCGGATATGATTCTGTCAAAACTGCCCAGCACTTCCGAAACATTTCTCTACATTAAGGTTTCGTAGTAGCCGCAATGCTCGCTAAGTTCCTTCACCCGACGATTTGTCCGTCACTGCCTCTTGCTAAGTGTTCTGTGTACTGTCTACCCGAACGCCAGCTTAGGAACCTACAGCCTCTGACAGAATGAACTGGACATGCACAAAACATGCTTCTTGCCCGGGTGACTGCTCTAAACTGCACGCCACTCTTTAGTAGATTGGTGTTACCCTTAGTTGAAAGCTTTGTGATCGATTTGTTTCCATTGCTGAGATGTCCAGGACGTTGTCAGTGTGACACATTCCTTCGTTTAACGTTGATGCGCAGTAGTTGAGTATGGAGACCGTAATGTTGTGCATATTTACGTCGTCCACCGTTATCAGTATATTGCCTGTGGGTGATAAGCTTACTCCCAGCCAGCCGCTTCTCCTCTGGACATTGAAACCGCCTGTTAGTACATCGGTATTTGAGAGTTTCGCTTGCTTGGGATAATCGATCACGCATTCGTAGTTATATATGTTTAGGTGTTCGTTGGAACGCCCCCCGATAGAATGATGATACTATGTTTTTCATGTTTTCGTCGACTTACTCTAAACGATGCATTCAATCTGACAGCGGAACACGTACTATTCATTCGCACATAGTTGGGTGATATTTGTTGTTCTTTTAATCCTAGTGTTATCCGTTGATTGGTTTCAGCGTCCAATTAAGCTTCGATGCCATCATACTACGTAAGATCAAGGCGCTTCTGGTGTTCTTGTCTGATGGCCTGTAAGGTTGTGTTGTTAGAATCTCGTTTCTTTTGACAGTGATGTTACGAAATGGATGATACATTTCACCGTGACCTACGTGTATCCCTCTGGTCACGTACGCAGCTTTTCATTGCTTGCTATCATTCCCGTTAGTGGTTAAGACTTGCTTGACGCCATCTAATTGCATTATTTTTGTCGTGTAGCTAGCACCTAACACGGAAACTTTATCCGCAGCCTATTTTTGGGATCAACATGCCTTTCAAATTCGTAACTGATTATGCCCTGCATACAACAAAATATTACATTTAGTCGGACGTGCTCGCCTTTAACCTGTAGTTAGGGACGAAAGCAGCTTTATAGCCGCTTAACCGCGAACAATAAAACTGTTGATGTGACCTTCTTTTCAGCGTCGTGGCCTGAAGATGTCTGAATATAACCTATTATATTTTCCTGCTGATAGAAAAGGAATACTTGAAGTTAGTTACAGTTTTCCGTAGTAAAACCTAGTGACTTATTTTATGAGGGCCACTCTGGTGAACTCCACGCTGGCTGACTTTTTGACGCATGTTCATTTCCGCATACGAATATCGTCGTCTGATATGAAGTGTCTTCTACTTTGCAGGTGACTGGATGATATGGTTCTGTTTGAGTCTATATAAACCAAAACGTTTCGATTTATTTTGCCTCATAACTCTCAACTTACAGTCCATTCCATCTTTTCCTTGATCGCAAGATCCGCTGTGTTGTATAATTTAAGTTCTCAATTTTATAGGCAGTGCCTTAATCTCCGTGTGAATATTTTCACAACGTATGACTTGCGCAGAATATTCTCACGTCTTCGTACACTTTTTATAATGAAGAATATCTATTAGCATCTTCTACCGTTCGAACCAAATTCATTGTGTTCACTCCGACTTTTTCAGCTACCAACGGGAGTGGCGGTTTCACAAAAAAGAACAAATCTGGCTCACACGCATTATCGGTGCGAACTTTACAACCGATAGTAGTTCGGAACAGGGCGATTATTACTTTTGGGATCCTTTAAAAGCCCAGAAGTCCACGCATCAAATGACGATCCTTTATTCTGATCTGGACGATGCACCTCGAGCATTTCGGCTTAGTTCTGGTACTTTGAGTGCATTTGTGAGCATTGGTCTACCAGCCGGCACCGCTTCTGGGCACCATTCGATCGGGCCGCATTCACATTCTGGGTCCCATTCTGCTCTGCAGCAACAGCACCTAGCGGCTTACCAACAACACCAACAGCAGTATTCCCACCAGCAATCATTGTTAACAAGGCAACAGCTGGGTACCGTCGCATCATTGTCAAACGTTGGTTCGTCACCACAACAACCTTCAGGTCAAATGATGGCTCTTCAAGGGGTTACTTCTCTAACTGGAAATTTGGGGTCTCCATCTGCAGCCACTCTGGCTAACCTATTCAATGCAAGGCAACAACAACAGCATAAGCAGCAACTGAGTCCTACGACTAATTATTTCCAAACTTCAAGCTCTCATGGTAGGACCGTCTCTGTTGCACCTCTCTTTACAGCGCGCTCGGCATCCACTGCTGCTGGTTCATCTGTTACACCATCCACATCTCCTGCTGCTACCACTGGCGTGACATCCATGGCTGCAAACACTTTGGTCTCAACGTCGCCCAACAACACCAGCGCCAACTCTACGAGTGGTAGTTCGAATGTGGTGGACTTAGCCATCGACAGTGATGCTACTCTTTCTAGAATGGCTAACTGTCTGAGCATAACAGATGCCGGAGGGGTGCAACCAGTGTTTGAAAACGCCCGATTGTAGAAAATGTGCACAAATTCCGTCTTTTCCAAAATCCTTTTGGAGCGATTGATATATACGGGGACTGGACGTGCGGGCTACGATATTATGGCCGCCTTCCATGTGTCAGCGTTATCCGATTTTTTTCTCACTTTTTTCTTTTTGTCTCTTCCTTTTACTTCCATCACTTGCAGTTACTTAGCCTCCCGAAGTGTACACCCCTCGTTTCTGTGTGGAGTTAGTTTCATGTACCGACACGAACTCACGTCTTGTTTTCAGACTTCTCGAAGTCCTTGGACACTAGCATAGTGACCATTTACTGCTTAGAATCCGTTCATCATATTGTTCTGATGAACCTTTGAAGCTACTGTCTGCGGCGGTTTCTCAGTCTCGTCAAAGCATAATTCGATTGTCACACTTCAGACCCGGTCTTTTTAAACTTCATCTTTGTTCTCCCCCTTTCCTTCCCATTGAGATAGTCTCTGACTTGACCTCCGTTTTGTCGCCACATGGAAAGCGGGTCTCTTTCAAATCATTTTCACCACTGGGAACTGTTTGGTGCGACAATCCAGACTGCTCTGGGCCATTCCGCTTAGCCTGTTATGTATCTCTTCTTTTGTCTGTTTCTACTCTGCTAGACGTTCTATGGATGGACCGATGACTTCATCATATCTGATTATGGCAGCGTTCTTATATGTCGGTATTTATTGTGATGGCGCTGTCCTCTTTGACCGATTCCCTCTTTTTGTGTACAAATATCTTCTGCTTTCAGGAATTTTGTCACGTTTTGTTACTGACTAACATATGTGCCGTATCTGGTCTTCATTCTCTTCCAACTTTCACTTGTCTTCTGCCGGTATAGGTGTACTTGGGGGGTTTGTGCTATTATCCGCACTCACTCTCCATGGTTCAGCCTGCTAAAGTTATCTTATGCAGATCAGTGTTCCGCAAACGTGTAAGTAGATATCCTTTACTCTTCTTTCTCGGTCATCCTCCTTTTCTTGATTCCTGAAGCGCTGTTATGACGATTGAACTGATTGCTATCGGGAAGATTGTTTAGTCCACTTTTCTTCTGCTTTTATTGTCGTTTTCCTTATTGTTCGGGTGTTCGTTAGTTTGTTCGGTCTATGTTGACTGATCGCATGCTGATTTACGTCTAAATCGGTTCCAATCAATTCCCCGGCAGCTTCGGTCTTGTGTACACTGGCGGCCAAACCTTCACACAAACCCACACTTGATCACTCAATACTGCAAATAGAATTTAGTGTTTTTCAATTCGGCTGTACCATACATCTGTATTAAACATGATTTTGATGACGTGTTCGGTACCCTCATGAAATGCCTTTTCCACTGTTGTATCTCTTCTCAGCCTTTTGTCTCTCACTTTTGCCATGCTTTAACTATAAGATATACATACTTGTTCGGTCTCACGCTGAGTGGTGATTTAGTGGTTGAGCGTTTTGCGTCGAATCAATCTTGAAACAATACAGTTTCGATCGTTCCGTTCATGCTTATTGCTATATGCAGTTTATGCGAATTAAGCCACTGTTTGACTGCTAACACACTTATTCATGAATTACTATGCTTTATATCGTGTAGTACCGAGCACCTATCCGAGATTTTCCTGTATGTGGATAGTATTGAGACTGATACTTGTTAGACTTCGTATATTTGTTGACTTGCGGGTTTCGCCTGATTCGATTAATTGATCGAAATGCTAACTGCACGACTTACCGACTAGCTGAAAGCGCAACGAGACGAGACAGCATTTTATGGATGGTGTGTGTGCACCCACCTCGCAACCCGCCACTGTAACATGTAAGGAAGTAGTCCCGTAAATTCTGAACACGACAGTTGCGTGAGCAGTATAACGATGATGGAGGAAGTTTGAATTCTGTGACTTCGTTACCTCCAAGAAGGCTTATTAGGTTTGCTGTCATTCGATGGCGTCGTTTTTCTGCTTGTGGTCAAACCTGAAGACGGGTTCACGTATTTCAGGAACCACGTAGACTATCGTCTAAATGCGCGAGTTTTAGGCTAGTTATGGTTCCAATGTTTCACCATTGTTTTGTGTATCCGTTCGTTGTAAGGGCCTTGCAAATTGTTATAAACAGTGCATGAAGTTGCGGAATGCGATTCGCCTAAACTTCGTGGCCATTAGTCAGTTTGCCGTTTCCCTCCTTCTAAGGTGCTTGCATTATCAAGACATCGCCAGGACAGCGAATAAACTAATCACAAAACCCATGCTCGTCACAGTTTCCCATCTTGCTCACTTTGAATAGTTATTTACAACAGTTCGTCCCCTTCAGAAAGGTGAACAATAGTTACTTTACTGTTGTTTTCTAGTTTGTTGTCATTGAAGTTCAAATGTTATAGCGAATAAATTTACGCCACAACCCATAGTCGTTTTTTTGTCGTAATCTTCATAGTCTTCACAACCGATCAAGTTACAAATCTCAACTGCGATAGTTAATTTGTTCTGAGGTACATGACTATGAGGGAATAAGACTCCCCAAGTACCTGGTCCATTGACCATTTTTGACGAAACGGCTGTATCGATGGAGTTAGAACAATGGATCTTGACAGTTCGAATTTCAAGCTGCGTGTATGCATTAACGGAAAACGTTTAAGTGTTAACTTTCGACCCTGGCAATTGTGGCAAGTGTAAATTTGTCATGGAGTGGGTTATCTCGTGCTTCGTATGCTAAAGCACAGGCCGCATCTGTGATGACTTGCTCTAGTTGTTCGCAATATATCACTCAACAATGTTAATGAGTAATAAGGCAGACGTCTAAAATATCGTCTACACATCCACAGTCAACTTCAGAATCGATCCAACACCTCGTGTAAAATGTTCCGTCAAGCTAAATCGTTCTGTTGGGTCTACGTTCGGGTCCAGTTGTTTTTGCGATGATATCATTTTACTACTTTGTTCGGAGCGAATAACTTCAATGCTTAGGCTTGTAAACAAGGATTGATAGCTTATCCCAATAGGTTTGATTCGATTACTATCTGTCCACCATATGGCCTACCGTCACCGGTGCGTTATTCATGTTTCAAATGTTAACAGGAGTAATCATGCTAACTTACATTGGCGCACCTGTGTGGAACGAAATGAAGACAACCGTGGTGTCCAAGGTTAAACTTGTACCATATTCTCCAGTGCGCGTTGTGTTGCACGAGTTAATTGGTTTGACTAGCTGGCCCGGTTAAATCACTTCATTTCACGTTGAATCTGCTTATTTGAACAGTTTAGTCACTTAGTTTGTTCGAAAGAAGTATTGGAAGGCCACAGATGGTAATTACAATGTACTGTGTCCAGTGCTAATATCTAAGTAAACTAATGATTGACAATGTATGGGTCAGAGATTTCAGAAGTCGAAACTTGTCAGTCTGGGACGGGGTTTTCACTCCTGTTACTCGACCCGACGAAAGAGTGCTGTGTAGAAGCGACGTCTAGGTATTCTCCTGGAATTGAATCACTTAAAATTGTGTCACTAGCTCACGTTGGGTTCACTAATTGCGATACAGATGTTCTCATGCGTAGCTGTAGAGTGAAATTTCGCGGGACTGGTTTATGTTCTTTCTCCCCGAAGGATGGCGTTAGTTGTTCGATGTCACAACGCACCTGTCATTCGATGATCACCGACAGTTCTCTATGGATGCAGTTACTAGGGCTGTCGATAGGTATGTTCCGACTGGGCAACCTTGTCATCCTGGGTGGAGAAGCCTACTGCGACGCTGCGCAAGGCATTCACTAAATGAGGTATTAAGCTTGGATCGCGCGTTAGCTGTAGATAACCAACAGAACAGTGCAAACCGCTTAGTACACGATCGGGCGAAAGGTGGACTCAGCGGTAAACATCGGTCAACCAGCTTCGACCAAACACTCAATGTCGGCCTAGGACCCTTACGGCACTGTGGCATCTACCACCAAGGTGCGTTCCATAATTTCCCGTGTGCCTCACACAGGTGGTATATCCAACCCAAGTAGTAGAGTTACCACCGTCTGTCGCAATCAGTGTGCTGGTGCGTTCCCTACAAACAGCTGTATCCAGTAGTAACAATCTTGATGTCTTCATGTTGTAAACCCTCGATGGAATACGCTGGTTCGTCCTCGATATAGTAGTGCGCTTGACAAAAATCAGATTCTCCTCCTCGTAGTAATTAACGCGGAAAATCTTGGTCCCGAGAATAACGCGACTGTTCCCGTAATTGTTCCTAAGACAGACCAAAAGACGAGTGTAAAAATCAGCTTTGTTCCGCTTCAACAACGTGTGCAACAAGGAGAAGATTACAAGGTATTTATATGGTGCATAACGACCTACAAACATTCTCGAATCAGAAAATCGAAGGACAGTTACCGAGAATAATAGTTAAGGTTACTAATCCATCTATGAGCATAGCGGAATAAGGTTCGGACAGGTAAAAAAAAAGTAGCCGAAGTTACCTCTCGATTGTTCTGGACAGTTTCGTTCATTCTGACTAGATGAAAGCGTTTTCTAGAGGAACGCGGCGGATTTGGACGGAGAAAATAGGCATTTCTAAACAACTGCGTGCACGGGATGTGTTTTTGTAATACTCGAAATTGTGAATTCGAATAGCCCTGTAAACCGTGCTCGGACTGAAACCTTCCACGCAAGTAATATGGAGAGGGCCTCGTACTGATTAAAGTAAACAGTTCCTATTCATGAGAGGGGAACCCGCATTTATAGATGTATGGGAGTATTAAAGAAATTACAGTCTGTCATCGGCTGATCGTGTTGGCACCTGCCAAGTCAAACTGTTAACGGACTGGTGCAATACAGAACACTGAAAATGGCCCATAACTGGAATTTTAATAGTGAGGCTTTTCGTCCACTCCTGATGTGGTAACTTAGTGTGATGTTTGGATTATTCCCTTGTTAGATTCTCTATTGTGTTCGGGTTCGAACAAGCAGTGAATCGAGTAGGTTTTCACCACAGTTTTTAAGAACTTTTGTAGATGACAAGTCTCCGGGCCCCGCTCCTTCCCCTCCCTTGGTGCCAACGAAGTTAGTGTCCTGACCAGGATTATGACTGACGTCTCTACAGTGGTAGGCGTTCGACGTTGGGACTCCCGGAGCTTCCTGGAAGACTTCGAGGACGAGGTTGTTGTGATAAGAATCAATATTGACCAAGCGAAACTGGCGTCACAAGGGGGCCCTGTGAAAATGGAATGAGCTGTTACGACAGAGGCTCTGATCGTCGGCTTCGAGTGCACATCCAACTGACGAGAGGCAGTACGCCCGTTTAAGGTTATCTGGTACAAGGCCAAAGGCGGCACCTTCGTTTACGCAATGTCACTGTGGATAGCTTTGTCAAGAGCCTTGCAGGAGTTGGACAGAGATTCGGAACAACGTAGGTTAATCGGGTAGGAACTGTCGCCAGCAGTCTGGAACCGGCTGACGATTACTTTCCTTACACGTTCGATGACGGGAAAAATTGGGCTTCGCGGCCCATCTATTGCTAACTGAAAACGCCATGAGAGTCAACGAGTTGCAACCAAATGAACCAAGTGAACTTAACGAGTTTCCAATCTCAACAAAAAGTCTCTGAGGAAGTGATGGCTCTGTAGTTGAGAAAGACGGAGGAAAATTGTAACAGTGTGTGCTACAGGTGCAGAAGCATTTGACACTGACAGCGAACTCGCCCACTGGGCAACAAAAAATATCGCTTGAATAGGCGTTTCGGGATTGTTTTTTGTTTGTGGAAAGGAAACCTTGTAATGAATGCTGTTGCTACAACGAAAACTCAGGCTATAGTAGATATCAATGGTAGCTGTGGATGCTATTTTTGGTTGACACGCTTGAGTGGACCAAAACCAGGGAAGGTCGTTCAGTCGTGGTTATTCGATTAGTAGATGGATTTACTCTCATAGTTAGTGGTCTGGTAGAGTACGATGTTTGAGCCGGTGGTCATGTACTCAAATACGACGCACGCTAGACTGAACTAGGAGCCGATTTTTTTAATCGCGTTGAAGCCATGATTTATTTGGAGCATGGTAGGTTTGTGCCGAAATACGGAGATGTTCCACTAATAAGGGAGCACCAACCAAGACTTGAACAGTTTGAAACGAACGCACCAAACTCGATTTGAACGTGCGACAACCGTCTACTGAATGAAGTAATACGCAGATTACAAGAATTGTTCACTGTTAACCAGGGCCTATAGGGTCATTGTAACTGGATTAATTATGAATTCTCCATTGGGTCAAAGCGTTTTCAGACGTACAGTCCCAGAAGATTTACGCTGCATCTACGGCAGGAAACTGGTCGGTAAATGAACGACATACCGGAAGAACGAGTCGTCTAGAAGGCGGATGATTCATTCAATTACCCCCGTCTTACTAGTGAAGAAGCCTAACGGGAAATTTTGACTTTGTTTCGATTCCAGAGGGCTTAACGAGGTCATGGTCAATAAATTGGTGCCCATCCCAGCGGTGTGAGAAGTTTGTGATTAGCTGCAGAGCGTCAGAATATTCACAGTATTGGACTTTAGGTCTGGACATTGGTAGGTTCCGGTCAAACAATGGGACTGTGGTAAAACAGGTTTCAATGTGGAAGAAGAGCAGCATCGGCCCGAACGTATACCGTTCGGACTGTCAACTGTGCTCTTACATTGAGGTGTTCAATGCGCAAGGTGCTGAACACATTACCCATTGCTGTTGTCTATGGAAACGATATCGTCATCTACAGCGTCAGTGAGGCAGGGCAGTCGGTGTGCGTGTTTAACTATATTGCAGAAGACTAAACGAGCCGGCTTACAGATCATTAGTCCAAAGTCACAATTGTGAAATAAACAGTAATGTTATTCACGCATAAAGTTGATCAGGACGAAGATCAATCACTACTCAAGATGCTGACGACGTTCGAAGCTACTCTCGCACAGACACCAATGAGGACGCTGTGACAATTTCGTTTTTGCGTTAATGTCCAGATGCGCCTCAAAAATTTTAATGACCTCACGAGCTCCGTGTACGAAATATTAAGGAAGAATTGTCCGTTTGGTTGACCAGAAAGAGTCAGCCAAGCTTTTGTCGAAATTCAGCTACTAACGGGGGAAGGACAGGCGGATTAGAAGTCATTGGGAGCTTGACCGAGGTTAATTGCCTCAACAAATACAAGTGACTTAAGGGTTGAAACTGCGCCGGAGCAGGAAAGAGGTAGTGAATGTGCCAGTGGGATATTAAGATCGGCAGGACGAAACTGTTCAACAAAAGAACATGAGTGTTTGGCAATACTGTGAGCCCAGGAAATTGGGAGGCCATATTTACTGGACAGACGTTTCTATGTAGAGTCTGGTCACAAACACTCGGAGTAGATTAAGTTGACGAAGGACCTCTGAGGACAGCTAACGTGTTTGGTATTATGACTGTGGAAGTACGAACTTGCAATTCACCGTGTGTCTAGGCAGGAAAACTACGTTGCTCATTTACTCACCAATGTGCAACATGCGGATGATGTCCAGAAGGGTGTTATTTGTGTTGAAATTTTTGAACTTGATAACAAACCCAAATCTTCACAAGCGGCACAGGGGATGAATATGGTTATAAGTGAAGTGATCGACCAACGATTTTTGGGTGGACATCTCCCTGAAAACAAGGTGCACCCAAAAATGAAAACATCCAGAGTGTGTTGGTCGAACTTACGGTTGAATAGTGCCGGAAGTTTAATGCGCCAACTGTGGGATGAAGTGAGTGTGAAGCAGTGTCATCAGATGACTTATACGAGATGTCATCAAACCTACAAAATGCCAAGATCAAGGCTTACTTGTGGAAAATAAAAGATGATGTAATCAATTACTTACTAGAGTGTCAGCATTGTCAGGTGCTAAAGTGCATTAACTACACGAACCGCTGTCCTACTCAACCAATCCTAATCACTTTGGGGAATTATGGTCACTGAACAGGATGGTCCTTCTCATTAACCACTTACAGAACATAGTACGTCGTCGTCATGGCGAGGCATTTCACAAGATGAATAGAACTAACTGTTATATCAAATTAGTGTGCATGCACTGTATGCAGGGCTGTGGTTAAATATGTTGCTGCAAATCAAGCAATACAACGGAGCATATTGACAAGTCAAGGCCCCTACCTCGAAATCGACGAGTTTCCGAACTGTTTGAAGGGTTTAAAACTCCAGAACTTTCGCACAACACCATACCATTCCGAATCAAACAGATTAACGACTAGAAATAATCGCACAGTCAAAGCGTGGTTGGTAGTGAAAGGAGAGAGTTGGGAAATGATCTCACAATTGATTCTGTTGACTTATCACTCTTGACCACAGAGAACAACGAAGAACTAACCTTTCGGGTCATTGTATGATAAAGTGCCACGCCTGTCATTTGGTTAGGAGATAGGTTTCATGAGGAGACCGACGAATGAGTGCGCGTGAATTAGCACAGACTGAGAAGTTGGCCAACTAGATCCTGACATTTGAACCGGAGGCCGCCAAGGATCAGTCAACTGCAATGACGTATGGCTAATGTGCCGTATTTGAACCTGGTTCGAGGGTTAAGTGAAGAGGTCAGTGAAATCTGGGTGCAGCCTGATCGGGGTCTTGGAAATTCTAATGGTGGAAGTGGCAGTATACAGCAGTGGAACGTCACGGTCTAGTATGCCCGAATAGGAATGAGAAACGTCAGTATCGGGTTTACGGAAGCCGGATACGCAAATGGCATAGCATCGCGATCAGAAGAAAGTACGCGCCACATGTGTCAAAATCATGAAAGTCGGCATACAGATCGTTAAGAGACGGAACAGAGTTGCATCTAAGATGACGCGTACAGAGAGGTATTCACTAAGGACGGACGATCACGCTATACTACTTTTGAGTAGTGAGGCGGAGGCAGGTATTTAGGTATTGAATTGACAAGGGGAAAGTACCAGAAGAAGCATTGGAGTGTACGCTGACAATAAATGTTTTCCGTACATGAACCTGTTACAGGCAATTATGGCGTTCCAGGATTATTGTTGTGTGCAAATGAGCGTTTGTGTCTGAGGTGTTCTTAAGGCACATACCACCTGTGTTGATTCTCTGAGTAGTGTATCTCTGTGTCTCCTGCGTTCTTGGCTTACAACTTTGGCACACTACACACAACTCAGTACATAATGTGTAACGCTGTCAAAAAAGTATTTTGCTTTTGTGTTTTTCTGTCTGCATGCTACTGAGGATGTCGATCCAAACTCTGCGTCATTCTAGTCAGTAGTATAATGCTCTGCATACAGCTTCTTGCATGCATTTCTAAGCAACACCTTATTCAGCTGTTTGCTTGGCTGACATTGTTTGGGTTATTTGCAGCGATTCGCGTGAAACGACCAAGACTTCTGCTCCGAAAAGCAATTCGATCTTTCAAGGGTTACAATTTCGTGGGTTTCCTGTGTTCTTTTTTTATCCATTTTGTTTAAGCACTGATTATTGCCGTTGGTCCCAGAGTAGGCTAAAATTTCATATTTTTTCTTTCTACCTAACCTGGAACTATACGGCCTGTTGTTTTCCTAAGTATGGGAGTGTGATTTGCCGTTGCCGTGATCGCGTGCGAAGATTCAGGACGAATAATTCTTAGAAAATTCGTCGTACAATATCATCCGTTCCTTTCTTTTGTAGAATCGCGTTGATGGTGGACGGCTGAATCGCTTTACCCGCGAGTAGTAATAAGACATTGATCGGCCCGAACTGTTTGTTTGGTTAACTTAATGAAGGACTTATCCAGAATTGATAACCAATCAGAAATCTTTTCTTATGATATAAGAATGCACCTGACGAATTTTTCACCTCGTTAACGATGCATTTTGCGAATGAGTTACTATAGTTGATTTAATCCGTTTGCTAATCAACACTTTTTACCAGTCGCCTTCTTAGCTTTTAACCCCAGTGCGAAGTCATCCGTGTTCCACTCAGTTCATTTGTTTCACATACACAGGGCTACTGCTTTGCATAGGGGATAACTTATTCGTGTGATTGTGTGTGAATTTTAAGGAATTTTATTCTGTGGCTCACTAACATATCACATTTAATGTTTAACATGGAAAAGGCTAAAAAGTCAGGTTTGGAATATTCTCTTTGTGCTCGAAAATGATTGTCTGTTCACTCTACTTTGCGCGATTTGTCCGTCTTACGATCACCTAGTTACGGAACGTTTTTATGACCTAAGCACTTCACTGTCAATACAGGCTATTTTCAGTCATCTGATACTGCACCTTTCTCCGCTTTCTCGAATCGCTCGATGCACTCAGCCTCAATAACTGAAAACTGTTCATAAATTGCTTTACCTTAAATACATGTGAACACACTGCCAAATACAAAACCCTCAAGAATGCGATATCGCCAGTTTGGTATCTGCTTTATCCGCAAAGAAAGCAGTGTTCGCCTGAAATATCCTGGTGACAGGTAAGCAGGGTAACGGGTGAAGCCACTTTCAGTTCACACAAAATATGAAAAGGCTAATTCACGACGTCAACGACAAAAGCATATCGAGACGAATCTTAGACTAACGCTTTTAATAACCATGACCCTAAAAAAACTGGACAAAAGATACTGGCAAAGAGAAATTCGGGTCTGATTATTGCACATTACAAAACCGTGAAAATAACTTCACACGTCACTGCCCACTCTTCTTTCCTGTGGTATCATAGTAGACATTCAGAGCACTATCTCCATTTTCATGAAACTATCGGTGTCAAAAATGTGAACCTTAATGGTAGGTCTTCCATTCGTAATCCGACCATGCCCTTCGCTTCTTTAGTTTTGTCTCGTAAAATTTAGACTGAGTGGTGCAGTTAGACAACTATCGCAAAAACCCAGTACATTACCGCATTTTCCAGATTCCTGACTTGTTTCACTGCACGCAACTCTACGTTCAGCCGGCGTGTTCTATATTCCGGCAAGCCCCTGCGGTAGTAATTAACCCTAGTTTACTGTTCGTAAAATAGGTAAACGAAAAAATTTCCCTCAAAATCAAAAGTCACCTTAACATCATTGTTAAGAAATATCATGTAGAATTCTGTACTGATCGCAAAAAACAGTGTGTAAATCCGGTACACGAATTGAAAGACTTCGTTATCCAATATTCCGTATTGCGATCGGTTTTTTCTTACATAATTATTACCTTAGGCAAATATGTGACTACTCATGTGGAGCGGGATGTTTCACGGCAGGGAGGCATATATACAGGCGCATGGTTTGCGAGGGAAGTGTAGACGCCATAGGCTCTGTTGGTATGACTTGTCGTTTTGCCTAACTAGGCCACGAACACGCCGATCATCTTGGAATAGTAGATGACCGACGTATCTTTATCTTTCGTAATCACCAAACAAACTCATTGTTTGTTAAGTTGCTCGCTCTCCCCTTAAAATAAATTGGCCCATGGAGATCCGCTATATTTTCTCAACTTCATATTTGTTAGTATGATGTAAGTTTTCTCCAATTTCCCAGTTCGATTTTAAACCTTCGTCCGTATCACTGTCCTTTGTAGAGTTAACGCCAGTAGATGCTACTGTAGTAAAATTATCTTACCGTGCAGTTTCTGCATCTTTTTGCTCATAGCGGAGTCGCTATTACTTGTTTCTGAGAGATTAGGGTTGCACTTTCTT
Organism: Paragonimus heterotremus; assembly: GCA_013368495.1. Taxonomy (NCBI): domain Eukaryota; kingdom Metazoa; phylum Platyhelminthes; class Trematoda; order Plagiorchiida; family Troglotrematidae; genus Paragonimus; species Paragonimus heterotremus. The sequence goes on along the minus strand of LUCH01008421.1, from coordinate 1,728 downwards.
ACTAGCCTATGGTCTGATGGAAGAGATTTCCTCAACTAGGGGCTATAAAGGCCTCCAATCATGCACCTACCGGTTCTGTTCCATCAGATTTGT
>LUCH01008420.1:0-18705 GCA_013368495.1 Paragonimus heterotremus | reverse complement strand
TGAAGAGGAAACTTACAGTCATTTCAAATAGAATTTTGGAAGTAATATTAGATTGAGGAATAAAGAATGGACAAAATCAGGAAGTGTAATAACAAACTTTTCATCGTGCACAAAGATTGTCATACACTCAAAACTCAAACAGAGGAGCAATTCTGCACGGATTCAAACTAGCTGCAAAAAGCTGGATATTCATGGGACTGTTAATGAACACATTGGCGTGAGTAATTTTGCCCCAAATACAGGGCGACTTCCAGATAATTTCAAGTGCGGCTTTTTCGTGTTCCGAAAGCCAGTGATGTTTCAATCCATAAGAAGTACGCGGAACAGTGGTTTAGGCAGATCACAAAATTTACGGTAAGCGCATTGGAATGAATAAGACTATACCTGGCCGTGTAGCTCCGTTCGAGTTGCTTTAGCCACGGAACGCCAGATTTAAGTTTTTGGGCATTTTCAATATCCACAGGGAAACACGAATACATAACTCAACGCTTGATTTTGACTATGCTAATGTCTGTTGCATTATTTCAAGATTGTTGTGCCTTGTTTGATTAGTGTTGTAGTGTAGCCCTATCTTTCTTCAATTTTCTAAGAATAAACAGTACTAACCATTTTGATTCTTACACCAACTACTATAACCGTTTCTTTTACTCTTATTCAGTCTGACCTGTGTACATTTCTAAATGTCAAAATGAGACATTTTCCTTCCATGTTCTCTCTTGAGTAGCTTATAGTTCTTACCATTTCTCGATGCGTGAACAGTCACTTTGCTCCAACCCGACCAATTACCATTTGTTTGGGTGAACTCAATTCCGTTTTATCGCCCCCCATTATTGAGCGGTGTAACAGTTGTTGTACCGGCACATTCTTTGTTTAACTTGTGAAGATATTTCACCATCGAGGTATGATATTTAACTTTCATTTACATTGATTCAATTATTACCATATCAAATCCAGTTTTCACGAGCGTCTTCTCACCAACCGTTTCGAAGATAGATTACCTTCTCTGCCGTTGGATATTGAGAAAGGCATTTTTGGATTAACCGATCATGCGTAACTCGGTGTGAACCTTGAATCTTTAGCGAACGATTCAATATTTGATGATCCATGAAACGCACCCGACTTGGTTCAAAACTGAAAAAAGTTCACATGGAATCGAACTCTAGCAAGCAATCAGGAGCTTTCGGATCTGGGCGCAATCTGGCCAGCGTGGTGTAGCAGCCGGCCAGTCAAATTTTATTTTGACGAATCTGTCTCACATTCCCAGTAACTTTAGTCTACATTTAGATTTTGGTAATGTTGACGGGGTGGGGGCTAGAAGCCGAACTTGCCCGATTGCAAGCAGTCATCTGTTACAATATTCCGCGAGCGTCCGCTGACTCGAAAGGCAATAATTGTAAGCAGGATGTAGATCACTGTTTTACACAACAGCAAGTTCAGGGGCTTAATTGAATTGAAAACTACCGACGGTCTTAAAACTGATCCCTGTAGAGAAAACAGACGAATTCAGATGGAAGATCGTCTCAATAAATGACAGCCGTGCAAGAAAACAGCTGATGTCCAAAAGGGGTTCCGCGATGGGGACCGTAAAACCTCTGGTCATGATCGCGTCGACTGCTGTCAGCTATTGAAATGAAGAACCGCTCGGAGTACTATACAGACTGAAATTCCTGTAAGAAGTAGTTCACCCCGGAGACCTGGGAATTCCGGCGAGAGCAGGCCATGAATTTGGGGTCGTGCATCACAAGACACCGGCCGCTGGATGGTTATCAACTTGGCAGCTGCGTGCTGAAAACGAGCACCAGCTGGTAAGTCCCAATTAATGCTGGCGTACACAGTCTGATCGGAACGCTCAAGCAGCGATCTTGTATAAACAACAAACGGCAGAACAACTTACATATCAAGGCGGAGAAAGGTCGGTTTTATCGTTGAAATTGCAGTACCTCTTTTGCGATCGCACGCGAGTGGTAAATCAGATGACGTCCAAATGCCCGGATCTATCTTTAGGTGGGTCCTCGCGATGTCTACTGCACCGACTGCACTGTGATGCAAGAAGACTAAGAATCTTTACCCGATTAAAAATGTACCTATTAACTGTCATTTACGATATGCAATAACGTTGCACTGTCGAACTAACACCCTGTTCTACCACGGCAAAACTTCCGGTAATCACTGGTTATACTGAGTTTTCCATGTTAAACGTTGCAGACCTTTCATTCAAGGTTAATTCATACAGCTCAGTGGGTCCCGAGAAGGTCCATCCCAGAGTTCTCAAAGAACTGCTAGCCTGACAGAACTCTCACAAACGGTATAACCAGACACTCCGAAATGCCATTCCCTCCGGTGCACGGAAGGGGGCGGCGGTCACACCCATCTTCAAAACGGGTGACCGGCTGGATATGAACCTGTCAGTCTTACTGGCATTCCCTGCAAAATAATGGAACGCTTATTAAAGCACATCGTCCTCATTTACTTCCTATAGAACCATCTAACTTCTTCCGCTCAACTAGTTTTTTCTTCTTAGCCGGCGATGCGTCACAAATATGTTTATCTTCATAAACATCCCGACGGAGGTCAAGGACAATGGCTCAGTCTCAGGTGTTATCTTCCCTGAGATCGCCAAGGCTTTTGATCGCGTCCCACCCACCCTCCCTCAGACACAAACTGGAAGCCTGTGGTATTCAAGGAGAAGGTCTTCGGTGAATCGCCTCTTTTCTTGACAATATAACATTTGGATTTAAACCTGGATTAGACCAACAGACTATCTCTCCGATTTATGCGGGGGTTTCTCAAGGGTCTGTATTGATCCTCCCCTGTTTCTCATTTAAATCAACGACATTCCGGACAACATTTCCCGTAACGTCCTTCCATGTACCCATGACCTGAACAACTAGAGTGCTGCCGATCCCAGTGCAATATAGATTGATCTTGACGCGGTCAAGCGCCAGTCAGATGATTGGAGTCTCCAACTAAATGACAATAAATGCGCACACGTGATTCGGTGGAGATTCTGATAATGCCCTCGTGACCCATAATGTGTTCACTACAGTAGATGTCACGAAAATCGATCTGAAGAGAGATCTAGGCACCTGGCTGTCATCCAGCATGGCCTTTTCGTGTCACCAAGAGTTAGCGACAAAAATGGAATTTAGCGCTCTTAGGTTGATTAAGTGCATTTCACCTTACATAGGCAAGTAAGTCCTTTAAACACTTCGAGGAGTTTATATAAGCCCGTCCCAGGACTATGCTAATCAGGCCGTGTATGCCAGCCCGAGGAGGAACACGCTGGTTGTTGGGCGCGTCCATCGCGAGTTCCGACGTGAAGTTATTAGTCTGCGTGCACCGAAATTTCCATGACTCCGAGGTGATTTGACTCCTACTGACTTCTTCAAAGTAGATCTTGTTGAACAGTTCTTCATCGTAGTAGACAACAACGGCCGGCGAAGACATAATAGGAAGCTTTTTGAACTCCGTCCTCTGACCTTCCTTAGGCAACAGTTCTTTTCTTATAAGGATATTAACAACTGTGTCTAGGGTTGTTAGTAATGCTTTTGGTGGTCGCTTCAAAATACTTCTTTACCCTCGTTTACTCAAAACATCATTATGCAAGTGGCCTCACTAAGTTCTTAGTATTTAGTATGACCTCCAACAGCAGTGCTACATTCCATATTCACTTTGTACCGATCACCTCAACAAACGCTCGATTGACACTGCACGAGGAAAGCCGACTGCATTCAGGTACTTTCAGCCTTTGCCTTGAACCCGTGTAATGATCTGCGTGAGTAACCGGAAATTTGATTCAAATTTTTTCGCTGTCACTGCCTATTAATATCGCTGTTCTTTTGGTGCTTTATGCATCAAAGATTTACATGCGATTATTATTACTGGTTATCCAATAACATTAATTTAGTTATGTATTAAACTGTTTGATTCACATTATTTATATCTGTTTTACGTTGTGCTGTTTAACGCATCTATTTAGCCGAAAATTACCTGAGCAGTTGTCTGTTCGGTTCCACTATTTCTTAGGTTTACGTCGCGCCCCTTTTGCCTGGTGTTGTTTACGTAACGCTTACACTTCCGCTTTTCTTCACAATCCCGCTCACGAGATCCAGCAGCATCGGTGAATCGAAAGAATTCAGTGACTTTGGCCGTTTCGGCTGTCGCATGACTGTTCAAAACGGTATGCAGGGCCAGACGTGACTCCAGTGTTACCACATTAAGCGCACCGGCCTCAAGCGGGACCAGTACACTCTGCTGGCTCTGTCGAAAAAGCCATTTATCCGCATGATCCGCCTTTTTCGCGAAGGCGGCATTTCGTTCCGTTACTCGCCGCCGCCAGTGAGCAGAAACGAGGCAGCTAAAGTGTAGTTGCAAGACGTCTAAAGGCGTCAAAGCCCTGCACGTGGCCATGGTTGAAACAGGTCTGGTTGAAACACGCACGGTTTTATCTGGCATGAGGTCAGAACTGATCTCACTGAACGAGTATATTGCGCTCGCCCTTCCAGGTGTGGCGATTACTTATTTGAAAATAGCTTGGTCCACAGCACAAATTGAGGGAGCCGCGACAAACCTGAGGGACAAGGCACTCCATAGGAGGAGGCTCGTTTTGTAGGGACGATTTCTGACCACATCCTCTCCAGATGAATAAGCGAGAGCGGTGCTAAACACCGCAATCCCTCTCTAGTTAACAAGCTCAATTTCCGCTAGCAGACTTCGCTCCAAATCTAATAAGAAGCCGTTTGTACTTCTTGTTATGTTACCCGCGAAGGTCCACACGGGGGGAGTACTGGACAAGAAAGCTCGGTTAAAGAAAAGCCATACTAATTTAAAAAAAGTCTCGCTCGATCGCTAATTGCATGAGCGGCAGAAGCGCTGCGAGCTAGCTAGAACAAGATTGCGCATCGAGGCTGGCCCCAAACTTCAAGTCAACGTGAGGGTCCTTATTCTTATTACTAACGAGGGATCGGCGCCTACGAATGGATTAATCCATGTGCACACACCCACACCAAAGACGGCTACCCCTATCTTCTTGGTTAACCAACCATCTGTGGGCTGCACGGGTCTGAACCAGTAGCCCCCAAAGAGGCCACAGACCATCAGTCTTGTTCTAACCACTAACCCTCATGCCTCCAAAAAGTCCAACCCGAACGTACTTTATTCCTAAGCTTCGCAACCCAATGAGTCTGCTTCGGTCACCTTCAGCTTCCAAAAAAGCTCATACTTGGCCCATTCCAGCCGCATTTCCCTCTACTGGGCCGCAGCCACTTCTTCTTAGGATCTCCTCTAACCTAAAACCTCACCCAAATTTTCCGGGGTGCAAACGTTACGAACCAACCTCCAGTACTTAAAAAAGTGAAGGCGGTTCACTAGCCATCAACCTTTAGCAGCCAGAAACGGACGAAGCGGCCCACAGGAACGCTCAAATATGCTCAAGCGGTAGTGAAGCGGCAGCAATCCTCCAAGAGGGCTCAAGAATCTCTGGCGCCACCTATACACCCCTTCCCCATCAGGACTACTTTCTCAAGGTCCTTCTCGAGATCCCCCCTCTTTTTTTGCACCCAACCGAACGAGAAGGTAGCCTTCGAATGGGTGTACACTAACCGTCTGAGCTTTTTAAACAAGCTATCTGAAATCAAACAGTTGGTCCTCGACACTCGTTCTCACATTTTTGCTTTAACAGAAAACTGGCTTCACGCAGATGTTGGCGATAACGAACTGCATGATTCCGGATACCCACCGTACCGAACAGGCTCCTCCAGTGGATGCATCGGACTCCGTGCCGGCTGTGACTTCAAATGTCGTAAATCACATAAGAATCAAAGGCCCGCCAGTATCGACTAGGCCTCGCAAGTTGGCAGAGTTGGAATACATGCTCGAATTCGGGAACACTCGCCCTTCCGATAGTTTTTGGGCCCAACCACTGCACTTGGTTCCCAATAAATCAGGGAACTGACGTCCTTGCGGTGACTACCGCGGGCTCAACAGAGTGATAGTCCCTGACGATTATCTTGTTCCACACATGCAGGATCATAAGATCTGCTTTGACGGCAAAATTATCTTCAGCAAAATTGATTTGGTTTGTGCTCATCATCAAATTCCAGTGGCGCCGGAAGACACACCCAAGACCGCTGTTGTTACTCCACTTGGGCCTTCCGAGGTTTTGCGAATGCCATGCAGACCCTTCCCCTCCCTCTCCATCCTTCGCTGGAATTCTTCAAGGATCCGTGCTCGATCTGCTGTTGTTTCTAATATACATTAATCACCTTCCCGACCTTATTTCTAGCAATATCCTCTTTTACGCTGATGACTTAAAAATCCGGAATGTCTCTGATCCTCACGCATCGCAGATTGAACTCGATCGTATTAAAACATGGTCGGGAGGCTGCAGTCTCCCTCCAAACGACAGCAAGTGTGCACACATGTCGCTTGGAGGAGACTCGGTGAACCTATTCGTGACACATAGTGCACAAAAATTAACAGATATCACAAAAGTTGAACTTAAAAAGGATCTAGGGATATGGCGGTCGACTAGTTTATCCTTTTCTTCTCACCACCAGATGGCTGCCAAAAATGGACTCAGGACTCTTGCTTGATTAAAAGAGCCTTTCTCCGAATGGAAAGGCATGCTTTTCAATCGCTCTAGTGGTCTATATAAAACTGTTGTTTGAGTGTGCAAATCAAGTCGTGTACACCTGCTTGAAGAAGGACATACTCGCTATCGAACGTGTCCAGCGAGTAGCCACCAAAATATTCACTGGTTTGCGACACTTCTTTCACGAGTCTCGTCTTGAAGTTCTTAGCGTTTATCCACCTGAATTTCGAAGACTTTGCGGCGACCTAACTCCTAAGCACTCTTTCTTTGGCACAAGATTCGTGCCCCAGTTCTTTATCACAGTAGTTGATGACAGTCGAAGGGGTCATTACAAGAAGCTCCATAAGCTTCGACCCCGGACATTCCTCAGGCAACATGCGTGTGTGCACGTGACAGACAAAGAGCAGATGCGTCCGTTGTGAAGTGTTCGTTGTGTATGGTGTCAGTCTGTTGCGTTTCGGTTCGGTTTGTTATTTTATTTTTGCCTGATCTGACTCTCTGTATGTGACTAGTATATCTGTGCAGTATATATGGTTAATTTTTCTGTACAGTGAATATACTGAATGTCTTGGGGGTGTGGCTGTCAAGCCTCTCCTAGATAGTTGAAGCTGATGCATATGTGTGCATATATGTCATCTGCTGCTTTTTCAGCACAGGTTTTTTAACCAAATGCTTTGGTTGAGGGCACTAATCGATCGCCTGTCTAGGTCTAAGCGTCCTGGCAGTATCCGATATTCACATAAACGACGATGGTGCAAAATAAACCACATGTCATACTGCACCAGCCGTCGCGCAGGATGAAGTCGGTCACCCTATCTGCTGCACATGGCAGGTTGGATTGGCGAAAATATGCTGCTGCCAGACCCTCACCCTCATAATGATCCCTCAATATTAATCCCCGAGCAGATAATGCCCACTCAAGTTTCAGTAACTCAAAGAGCAACATGAAACAGGCCCGGGGACGCAAGACGCTCTGTGTTGGAGCATAGAATGCGCGCACGCTGCTGGATCAATGCACCTGTAGAGGACGGCTAGAACGGCACACTGCGCTGATCGTGATGGAACTGCGTCGCTATGGAACCGAGGTAGTAGCTTCGAGCGAGACGAGGCTTGCTGACTAAGGTAAGTTACGGGAATCAGGTGCCGGGTACACCCCTCACTTATAGGTAACCCGGCAGACGGTGCTCGGGAGCATGGCGTCTGTTTTGCTGTCGCTGATTGCATCAACGCTTTGATGATAGGCGAACCACAGGACATCAGTCATCAAATAATGCCCATGCCCCTGAGACCTAGTGGAGGTAAGCTTGCCACACTTGTAAGTGTTTATGGTCAGATTATGCGTCGCACTGATGATACAACTGTCCACCACAATGTGGTCGATTCTTACGACTGACCGACTGTTTGTCTTGGGTGAGCTGAACGCCCGAGTCGGGCGCGACTCAGTAGCCTGGCCGGGAGTCCTCGGACCCTACAGCTCTAGTTCAGTGAACGAGAACGGTGTCCTTCTGCTCCACCTGTGTGCTACTCACGAGCTGGCTGTCAGGAACACCGATTCCAGCTGGATGCGAGCGACATAACAACGTTGATCCATCCACGAAACGGCCCTAACCACCTGCTTGACCGCGTGATTGTGCGACAGCGCGACATTCGTGAAGTGCGTATCACGCGAGTGATGCGCGGCGTTGAATGTAGCACCGATCATAGACTGGTCAGGACTAAATTATTCGTCCATGTGCGCAAGTCTGTCTATTGTAGATCGTGCGGACAGCGGCAGAAGTTGGATATAAAAAGACTTGAGAACTGCGAGGCGAAGACTGCTTTTCAATGTGCAGCTGTCGCTCGTCTGCACGACGTTCCTCTATTTACTATCCCTGAGGGTATGTGGCAGTTCATCAAGGAACGGACCGCAACCGCAGCCACCGAGACGATTGGTATCAAACGCCAGAAACGTCCGGACTGGTTCGGCGAAACAATGCGGTTACCGCCGAATTGCTATGAGAGAAGAGTACCGCGTTTGCTGCCTCCACATTGGACCCGGGCAATGAAGCGAAGAAGGCGACGTTCCAAATTATCCGCCGTGAAATGGCCGGGCGTGTTCGCGGAATTAAGGGCAGCTGGTGGATGAAGCGGGGTGAGCAGGTGCATGGCTAAGCAGATCGTCGACAGCATGAGGAGTTCCACGATTCTCTCAAAGCGATATTCGGTCCATCTATCCAGTCCACTGGAGCACTGGTAAATGTAGGCAGGCTGATCGTGCACCCAGCCAGAGGACATCATGATGGTCTGACGCAAGTATGTGGTAGCTTCCTAAATCGTTCTGCTACCATTGATTGGGTGACCGTGAACATTCTGCCACAACAGTCCATCAAGCCTTCAGTTGCTCTCGCTCCTGATTTACTAGAATTGCGGAGTGCGATTAGTCAGCTTCGCGAAGGGAAGGCTGCGGGTGAAGATGGATTGCCAGGCGAAATCCTGAAGAATGGCGAGCCGGCGATGGAACGTGCACTGCTTCAGCTGGTTTACTCCATCTGGGAGCAGGAGGTAATGTCACGGGATTTCAAGGATACAAGGGTATCAAGCAATGCCCCGACAGCTATCGGGGCATCAGTCTGCTGAGATGCGCAAGCGTGGTGCTTGCCAGAATCCATCTGAACCGGCTGAATACGGATGTCTTAGAGGTCAATATTCCTGAGGAGCAGCGCTGATTCCGGGCGAATCGGAATACGATCAACCTGGTGTTCGCTGTTCGACAGCTTCAGGAGAAGTGCCGGGGAACGCAACCAGCCCCTGTAAGCCCTCTTTGTTGACTTCACCAGGGCGTCCGATTTCGTGAGCCGCGAGGTGCTGTGGACGGTGCTTGGTAAGTTTGGATGTCCAGGTAAGTTTGTCAATTTGATTAGATTGTTGCATTTGGGCATAAGGGCGAGGGCGCAATCGTGTGGATCGACCTATGATGATTTTGACATTATCACTGGCGTGAGGCAGGGTTGTGTCCTGGCTCCATCCCTATTTAGCTTATATTTGACTGCCATGCTAACAGTTGCTTTTCAGGATTTTGGGGAGGACGGCGTTGAGGTAGAGTACCGGACGGATGGGCGCCTGCTTAATATTCGACGCCTCGACGCCCCAACCAGGTTACATACCTCACTGGTGCGCATGCTTCTGTTCGCAGATGATAGCACACTATTTGCACATAGGGACGACGAACAACAACGATTGGCCACGGCTTTCGCGACCGCGGCATCCAAATTTGGACTGCATGTCGACACAAATAGGATATTTTTTCTCTCCCAGCCTTCTCCGTGTGAATGTGTCATCTGTGCACCTTCAAATCAAATCCATGTCAGTGTAGATGTCGTCAACAGTGGCACAGATTTCTGTTACTTCGGCAGCAATCTGTCCACCGATCTGCCCGTGGACCGCGAGTTGAGAGCTCGTGTGGCAAAGGCTAGTACTGCTTTCGGACGTCTTGAAAGACAGGTTTGAAAGAACCACATCCTGAAGCCGGACACCAAGCTCTTTGTTTACCGCCCAATGGTGCTGCCTATTCTGCTGTACGGCAGTGAAACATGGACACTATTAACGGAACGTGCGCTATCTGAGCCGCTTTTGTTTGCAATGTCTAAGACGCATGCTGTGTATTCGGTGCTCCGACATGGTTTCCAACACTGAGGTGCTGCGGCGAGCGGACATGAACGGCATGGAAGCCTTGCTAATGTAGAATAAGCTTCGTTAGGTGAGTCATGTCCGTCGGCTGGGCGATAGCCGCATCCCCAAGCAGGTGCTGTATGGGCAACTGAGATCAAGTAAGTGAACTCCTGGTGGTCAGAAGCTGAGATTCCAGAATTTAGTGCAGGTAAGTCTTTCACGTTGTAAAACTGATTGTAGACGTTGGGGAAATTCAGCGTTGAACCGGACTACCTGGAGGAACGTGGTTTGGACGGACGTCAGCAAGTTCAACGTGGCATTTATTACGCGGCCGGGAACGAAAGCTCGCGGTACACGAGGGAATCATCAGTGCCATAGGTCGTGGTGACATGACTATATGGCGTTGCGATGTGTGCTGCCGCGAATGCGCTGGTTGTTTGGGATTAATAGGTCACCAGCATGCTCATAGTGCACCGTCGGCGAAGAGACAACGAGTACGTTGGGCTCAGGTGGGTCATATCAATATATTCATTTTATTTCTGTTAATGACTGCATCCATCAAGACCATGGTCGTTTGGCAACTAATGCGCTCCTCTTTTCAGAAACTCAAGTGTCTGTGGTCTTCCACCCATTCCCTTCTTGAGCTTTACTGGTGTTTTGAATGATTAATCGTTCGCCTAATCTTTTTGTGGTCCACCTTTGAATTTTGTTTTTCAACTTTATCCTTTATAAAATGCACTAACATGAACTCGTATACTAAAAAGCTTCTTGTATTACATTTCGCACATCTTTCTCCTTGCCATAGATCTTGTCATTGCAGTCTATCCGTTTATTTTCTGGGAGACAAGGGTTTTCTTCTCCCACTAGCTATTCAGTTGGCTAACCAACATTGGTCGGCTGGACACAAGGGCCTCACTCATATATTCACCGGTCTTATTCCTTCGGGTTTACACCGGATAGGTGGTACGTGAGTGGAATCGCAAGTGCTACAGTAAAAGCCACTTAGGGTGATGGCCTAGAGCGTCTCAAACTGTAGTATGAGTCCAAACTGGTAGCCGCTCCACCCGATTGACTTAGACCATCAACAAAGTCTCAGAATGCAGTATGCGTTTACACTATTGGCTATTCCAACCTGATTCACCCAAACCATGAATAACGTCAGAGTATGCGGTTTACGTCCACACCAGTAGCTGCTCCACACAATTGACGTAAGCTATGATCAACGTCTGCGTATGCAGTATATGTTCATACTAGTAGCTGCTCCCTCGGAACCACTTTTACCATGAACAGTTTAGAAAGCGAACACATGCGAGAAGTGGTGGAAAATGTGTAGTTGAGACGTTTGGGGTACATGGTAATCATTTTCTTTGATTCCGTTGATTGTCATAATGGTTGGAATATTCTTCTGCACCGCGATAGATACTTGGTGCTCTGAACATCACAGTGTGACGGGCTGAGATGTAATCCGCAGGCAGCCTGATTTCATCTGTTTCCGTATACTGTTCCGTATGAACGCCACGCGACCTCAATCTAGTAAGAAACAATGGAGTAGAGTGAATAAAACTTACTTCTGAAGATTATCGAAGATAGAGTGAGACATGATATCCTTTTCTTACGCCGTTCCATAAACATCGAAGATAGAAACAACCATATGGTAGCGTCATTTCCAACCACTTTTAAGAGCTACATTTAATCGACCAGTATCTACCTGAAATCGGGCAAACAAAGAGAAGTAGTATGAACATCGTGTAGACAAATAAGCTGGAAATGTTGTCATACATGTTTCAGTATCAAATGTGTTGATGTTCTTGTTGAAATGCAAAGCAAACACTGCATGGTCGTATATTTCCATTTCGACCATATCTCCAAAACGCCGCAAAATAAAGCACTCTTAGGCTACAGGATGACGCACTTTATCTCGAAAATTGTAATGATCCCATTTATAAGGTTTGAGAAACTGAGATAACGCCGATAACGGGATATTTTCGCGAAAATGGAGGGAAACTTTTTATCACCAAGCCAATATTTTTGGGACTTATTCTATGTATTCCAATTTTTCTATCAACGCCATTTATTTACAATTGATGTACTGTAGATACTTTGCCTGAAATTTCGATTTCAAAAATTTCAAACAAATATTTAACAATCGAGGATTCGCGCCAAAAGGACCGTTTTGCCTTTTGAACGATCTTCAAGGCGAATCCCGTGAAACGGATAATTGCCCTGTGAGTCGTTCGAAGTTACCGGGGATTCATACATCTAAGGGTCGCTCATCGGTGGTCGTGTGGGCATAGCATTCAGCTCAAATGTCACAGTAATCGGTCCGGGCACAAGACCTTGACCACCCAACGGCGTGCTGCTACACGGTGTTCTCTGTAACCCTCGAGATCGGCGTTACACCTGTGAAGTTTTGTACACTATTTTTATTTCATAATTGAGGTTGGTATTCACACTTTCCACCTTCCTTAACTTCACACATACAGCCAACTTTTAAATCAACTTAATCAAACTAACCAATAAACTGTGAATACAACATACTCCTCTGGTCGCAAACCTTGCGTTCTCTGTGCGTCCAGTGCCGCTAGTAAGCAAATTTCTGGAGAGTTGAAAGTTAACTGCATCAAGCTGACAAATTCAACCGGATATTGCGGCAGAATTTCCATATTTATCCGTCGTCGAAATTACCTTAGTTGTGGCCGTGCAAAATGATTTTGGAACAACACGATAGATTGTATTTATTGGGTGCTGCATTCGCTGTGGTGGAATTCTAGACCAACGCAGTTTAGCGAACTATTGTGAGTCAATCGTTTTCACTTTGGCAACCTTTTTGATCTCATGTTCTTACCTGACTTTTCTATAGTGTTTAGGTCCACTATACACCCTGTATTCAATGACTGCCTTTTAGGGCTGCGTGTAACCGGTAGACTATGAATATCTCCCTTATCCTTCGGCTAAAAGATACTCACTAGCTATTAAAGTTGTTGAAAATTTGTTGCAGATCTTAAAATCCTACAAACCTGTTCCCTGAAGATTTCTTTGTTTCAATCTTCCGAAGACGTAAGCAGGAAATGTGTGGTAGTTCAATAACACACAGGCTAATGGAAAAATAACGTACAGTTGCATTCTACGCCATTCCGGAAATATAAAGGTAAATTATTATTAGAACCGACGTCATAGACGTGGAATAGCATGCTGTTATTTAAGGTTGGACCTGATTGAACGGGAAAGCGTGATTATAATATCGACGACCGAACTGTAGTTGGAACATGAGCGCCAAGCTTTTTATAAAACCACAACCATGAGAAACGTTTATAACCTACTTCAACGTAGGGCAATTCACCATGCTTTATCACTCGGTGGTACCACTGTTGTTAACTCTTCCATGAAATCAGGACGCACCTCGGAATGAAGGGGAGGCGACCTGCTGAAAGATTGGCATGAAAGAACACTCCCAGCTGGAAAGATTACGATATTTATAACGGCAACTGTGTAGTTCGCCGGTATGGTGCTTCAAGGTCGAATCGAGCTGAAAACGGCCATTTAGGCGCGAGAAGAGATGTTCAAATTTTTCATGAAATAATAAAACGCATATTACGGGACAAATATACATATCTTACCGACAGTAACAGTTGCACTGTAATGAGAAAAATCAGCTATACCCAAAAGTTGTCCATATTCGCAATTCTGTTGAGAAAAATGTGTCGCCATTTTTTTCGACAAAAGCATCATGTTGGGTTTCTTCTTCCATTCTAAGTCCTGAAAATGCTACCGACGGAATTTTCGTTGTAGAAAACATAACCTCTGTGGCAGAAACGCTCAATTCCGCGTGGTTTTGTAGATATGACTGAATTTGTAATCCTCGACCGCGTTGCATTTACATCGCATTGTACACGAAATATCACAGTGATTCTTAATGAAAGCTATGCCGCCACGGTCGTTGGTTAATTATTCGCATGAACTTTATGGTCAGCTTGGTTCCTTTATAGTGCTTCCAGTGGAAAAGGGTCTAGGTTTTCACCTATTTGTTTCTACTTGCGGTATGGTGTGAACATGGGTAACACGTCCCACCTTCTCAGTAATAACGTGCGTATTGTTCTGTTTATTGCTTATTGACTATTCTGGAATATAGCTTGCCACGTATACGCAAGTCAATGCTCGTTTATCTGACAGATAATGACCAACTGATATTCAATAGTTATCCCACGAAAACATGTAATTCTGCTTTCTATTCTTGATTCCACGATAAATTCTAACGCAAGACAACATTCCGTAACGTCCGGAAAACCAAAATCCAGTACTGGTTGGACATTTCGCGAGGTCTATGAAAATCCGTCGATTTTAAGGAAATAACTGAGTCCAGACCAGAAGATCGTCCATTTCTCCGAAAAAATTGGGACCCTCCTATCTTCCTTCATCATCACAAAAGTTTCTACGCATTCTTCCGGAACCGTCTACGTCAAATGATGGCGAAATTCTTCGACCTTTCATTTTCTCCATCGTGAAAAATCTTTTTCCTGGTATGACCTTGAACATGAGGCTAACGTTAACCTTGTGAGGTGATAATTGATGTAACTACGCAGTATTTTTTATCGAACATTGAAAATTTTGAGGACTATTGTTTTAGAAGCAAACGAGCCAGCTGCCCTTTCATAAACTAAAATTTTCCTTCATTATCATGTCCGTTTTGTTACTTTGTTTCCGTAAGTGGTGTATTGTACAATCAACAATTATGTGTACGTTATGGGCTTCACTTTGAAATGTGTGTAATGATCACACTTATCTGAGCGTATTTCTCACAGATGCGTTGAGAAGTATACCATTATTATTATTATTATTATTATTATTATTAATTTCCATTTTTACCACTTCAGCTACAACCCTTCTATCTTCGTATCAAGGACGATCAGGATTCCGATGTCGGTTGATCTGTGTTTTTGCCGGCTGCAGAATTCACTGACAGCTGGCAGTGTGTTACCTCATTTTTGGCCATAACTGAAGAAGATCATTACAACTTATGCCCAACGTTCTAAATACACGTATATTCTGAATTTTCCCGATTTCTGCTCATCAACGTTGATCAGAGTTTTCGTGAAATGAATGGAACAGCTACTAGTGGGAACACAAACCAGACAATTAGACGTTGATCATAGCTTAAGTGAACTGGACGGAGCAATCACTAGTGTGAACGCATACTACGTACTTAGACGTTAATCATAGCCTAAGTGAACTGGATGGAGCAGTTACCAGTGTGCATACACCCTGCATAATTAGACGTTGATCATAGCTTACGTCGACTGTACGGAGCAGCAAATACTGTGAACGCATACTATATACTTAAGCACTGATAATAGTTTACGTCAACTGGACGAAGTAGTTACTAGTGTGAAGGCATACTACGAACTTAGGCACTGATCATAGCTTGAGTTGACTGGAAGGAGCAGCATTTACAATTTCGTTACACTGGGCGTTCTTAAACAGAATACTGTTCACAGCATTCCTGTTGGTATGCCCTGGGAGCGAACGGAATACAATTAACCCATTATTCCTCATCCGAAGACATGTCAGAGTAAGCCGATTAGACTATTTAATTCTTTCGCTTTCAGCCGACCACCACAATAATCACGGTCGAATGAAGAGCCTGCAGAGCTCCGGATGAAATAGCTCATTAAGAACAGTGGACGACCAATCATTCCAAAAATTACGTGGATCCTGAGAACAGCTTGATCTACCCACAAAATATGAAAATTCATAGGCCCTTTGCTAAGAAGGCCTTTCTTGCTCTATCTGGATCAAATGAAAGGCAGTTCCAGTTGCACCTTCAGGAGATCATTTTGGCGTAAGCGAACTGCTGGAAACTTGGTTGCCAAACTGCTGTTCACCTTGCCCCATAGGGAAATACTGTGAATTATATACTATACGCCGAAATACTTAGACACATAGCTGCTCCGTTCATTTACCCAACCTTACGAGTTATGCCAAACCGTTCCCTATGCTAAAACACATAGGCAGACGAGTGGAGCCACTAGGGACGGAAACACGGGAAAGTATTTCGAATTGTGTATTTGATAATCGCGGGTCAATGTACATACTACCCGAGCTTTTTTCCATCACAGAATGTAGCCTACGGCTTTCATATGTTATTGGTGTTCTCCAGGATGACTGAAACCGTGTTTCACACGAAGTACTTACCATCCTGTCGTTCATCGCATGTGACATCTGCAACAAATCTGTGTACGCATATATGAAAGAGCTTACCTTCTTCAATCCCATCAACAGGGTGATCGTTCCAGATGATGTTGATTCACGCTTTCTTCGCCCCATGTGCAAACGGCACACTGCCAGCGGACTAGTACAAATCAAAATTCGTTGAGGGTGGTGTTCGTGACTTGCACTCCATTATCACTGGAGGGTGATAACCACGATCGAAGTAGAGGGAACTGACAAAACTGAAGATTCGAAACGTACACTTACCAGACGGTTGAGGCTGAAGCTGATTGCCACAGCATGGACACTCGTTTATGTCTGCCGCTTGCATTGAAAAATCAGCTGATCTGTATCACAGAAATAAATGTCCATCTGTACGGGGTCACCGCAGTGTCCACTTGGCAGTCCCGTTGTAGGCTTTTTCATCCACCTCGGCTGCACACCACTTGTAGCTGAGCCCATCGGGAAGTCGTATAAAGGCAAGCCAGTCTTGGCACGTTCCTCTATCTTATTGGCGAAAGCAATGATGGTGTTCAAACAAGCCACCACCGTGCGGCTGTTGCAGTCGTGCAGCTTTTTAAGGAGATAATGCGGGGCCTCATAATGACAGTTAGAGTTGTCGACAGCAAGCGGCCGAGGATGTGGGCTTACCAACCGTCGGATTGGCAAGTTGTACTCTGCAAGCCGTCGTTCATAAATGAGGATGTGACCTTTGTAAATGGAAATGAAAACCAAAAAAGACCTTACCATAAGGATATGAATGTTTCCGGAACACCGACAGAATGTGTAAGCACGGAAGCCACATTGTACGGTGAAAAGTACATTCACATGTGCCCTGTACGCTATCCACGACAAAAACCCCACCACCTTGTTGCACATGAGGCTGCAAGCTTCAAGGTGATTACTAGAGAACTGCTTACCTCGCACTCAGATACTGTTTCGAAAGGGATTCGTGGAGTCCGTCCGTTCAGATGATCCTGGGCAAGATGACTAGCAAATGTGGTCATTCTGTGAACAATGGTCTTCATGTACCAGTCAACCTTCACAATCTCACGACGGTCGCATCCATAGGTGGTTTTTATTTCATACTCTCAAAGCAGCCACTCACTGTGGTTCCATATTTTTTTAATAGCGACGGCTAGGACGTCACTTGGGTGCGTCCTCTTCTTCAACCGTCTGTCTGTGTTCTCCAGCCTATTGTTTGTTCGATTGCCGAAGTGGACGACATGGCCTTGGGCATGGATGGCCCACTTCGGCTTGATGTGCAGCCAATTAAACAACAATTAATTAAAAAACTTCCTATACGTTCTGCCGATTATGCATACATCACATTTGCATCTACGGTTAACAGTGTAACTTACTCTTCCTCATCTTGTGCCGCGGCAATCCAGTGGAAGGGAAAACAGCTGCGCAGACGGTTCGTCTTTTGACAAATATGACGGACGAATTTTACCTACTTGTATGCTTGTGTAGGGTATCACGTAGACGAAAGTAACACAATAGGATGTCGCAGCTGCATACCACGTGGGATGCCCTCATTTGCGCAGCCATCTTGTCCATGACAAATGTTTCTGCTGCAATTGGCTCGCCCATCATTTCCCGAAAAATTTCGAGAAGTCTATGTGGTGAAGCATACTTCTCACAACGAACATACCCGTACGCCATGGTTCGGCCGCGTCCAATACCGTCTGTCACGAGGAAATGATACAGGTTCCAGCTTCAAAGGTATGAGAGAATTTATTATGATATACTTGTGCCTGTTTGTCTCGTGTGTGGCATCCACATTCACAACACGCGGGTAACGTCTAATATGCATTCACTGAGTGAAGCTGATATGTGTATATTTGTTGCCTTCATCCCTCGTGGTGCGCACCACTCCTATCGCACTAATCACCGACAGCACCCCATGAGGGTTCCGTGACCAACCTTACGTAACAAACTCAATTGATATTGCAGGCTTTAACTTACGGCGGATGTTTCCAACGTCAGCAGTTTTGATAAACTTCCCGTGAACGTCCGCTACATACTGCTTAATGTCGGCAGTTGGTTTAGTGTTCTGGAACAGATTCTGCATTCGTTCAATTCACCGACCGTGAGCTCGCGATTCGTAGGATGGAAGTCATGAAGCAGACGACTGAGGCGTTGGTGGAGAAGTTGCCCAGTTCGAGTAAGATAAAGGATACTAATGAACACGGGGAACAAATTGCCGACGCTATGAAAGCATGCTGTGAACAGGCATGTTCCGATGGGGCTGTTCAGTT
>LUCH01008418.1:4923-18983 GCA_013368495.1 Paragonimus heterotremus | reverse complement strand
CATAGTCACAGCTTACTAGTTGTGGCCGTTTGAGCTGTTGTAGAAACGTGAAATCAGTGAATCAGTTGTAAATTTTGGAATGATTGAATGAACATCCAAATAGACTTTAGTCTCATTGAATGAACGGACTGTTTTGAACATGACATATAGCAAAGTTGGAGGGTTGATTGCAACGTAGTTCAGGTCATCGAACTCAAATTGCAGGTCTGCAATATAATTAGCCGTTTGAACCCGATTTCCCCGTTTCTTTTCGTTTTGTTCTGTTCTGTTCTGTTTTATGTGGCAATGGAAATGTTCAAAATAGTTGGACGCATTCGTGCATTTGAAGAAATTTTGTGAACTTTAGTTTGCAGTAAGCAATTTTTGTTATGAGGTATCAGTTGCAAATTTATAATGACAAGCATATTTGATTTATGGTAAGCTACTGCCTGGAGCGCCTGATCATCCATCTGAATGATGTGCACAGATTAGTGGGGAAATTGGGATATATTTTTAAGCCGTACGTGGGACGAACACGATAAAACCTTCTGTCAAGTCTATTACCCAATTCTCCGAAGATATTGTATCGTTTGCATTTGCAGTCTCCTAACTCTTTTCTGATTGGTTTTATCTTCATTTTCGTGAAGGTCATATGCCAGTCTACCTGTCCATTTTGTTCTCAACCTTTGTTCCAAATTCTGGCTCTCTGCCTATATGCACTTCCTTTAATTTAGACACCACTTTCTTATGTGAATGTTTGTCTGGTACACTTTCTAACCCTGTTTCTTGATTGGTCACAAACCCTTTAAATGTTGTTTAGTTTGTGACCCTGTTTTCCTCGGATTGAGTGAAAAAGTGGCTCTGTCCGGATGCCTGTCTTTACTCTTTTTTCATGCGTTAACATTGAATGGTTGGCTTCGCCGGGAAAATTCTTATTACTCTTGCACATTTCGTACTCCGTTGTTCAGAACCGTTGAACATCGTTCCGTCATCTACTGTTCCACTAGCCGTTATTCCGTTGTCTGTTTACGCGCTCGTAGGCCAGATACCAAGTTACAACACCTTCCACTGAATGTTCTCCGACTATTATTACTGATCAGCAGTGGCTTAAAATATGAAATACAATTAGTCCGCAGCTATTGCTAATAGGTCGATTTTATCTCTTATAAATAAATACTCACTGCTCTGGTAGCGAATTGTGTACAATGCTCCTCTCGAGATGACCATCATTTTGTTTTCGAAAAATCTCGACTTCTCATCCGTTCTTCGAGATTTGCAGCTACCTCCGTCGAGTATGTATAAGTTTCCAGGGTCTTCTATATCCTGCAATGGTTGTGAAATAATGTAAATTTTTGAGGTCTTCGTTATCTTTGCGTTTACTTCGGATGTCCTACTCAACTGTCTATATTTTATTCGAAATAAATACTGTTTCATCTGTGTGAAGTGTGATTTTCAAGATGGACCTACTTATCTAGTCAATTGTTGCATGTTATTTCACCTATGGTGACGTAATTACAATAAGTGGTTAAAACCCTTTGGTTGCAATTTCTGTCCTGCCCACTATTTAACTCTAAATTATCAGAAAATGTCGCATACCTATTTACTTGACTTACAATCTGCATTACGTTATACATTCAAAGTAATCACGAACCGGTGTAAATATTATGGTGGCTGTTTAATTAGTTAGTTTATGAAAAAATATCAATGTCACCCCATCTTTGCACATTTACTTCCGGTATCTAATTTCTTATAAGTCAACCTGCCATTCAATCCGAATGTACCTTAGCTTATGTATGCTACTGGGGAAGAAGCCTTTGTGGCTGGCGAAAAGGCCATACACACTGGATAGCACGAATGCATCTATTATGCACGAAGCTTTTCGTGTTTCGCTTATATCCCTTTTGATGTTCACTCTCTGTTATTCTATTTATCACTGGTCCATATTGCGTGGACCTCCATCAACTGTTCATCAATCTGAACAAGATAGCTGGTGTGAGTTTTCCAAGAAATAGGAAACAGACAAATCCTTTCACTTTCACGGTGGGTCGATCCATATTTTGCGCGTTGCAATCCTAACGCCGGATACCTCCTCTAGAATGAGTTACGCGATATTTCGTTGTTTGACGAAGTCACCAGAACCCTACCTTTCACGGTCATTTAGCGCCGGATGTTCCATTCTAACAGCCAACCATCCACTTTTTCTGCATTAATCATGTGAGAGAAGGTGACACGAGAAAATACGAACTCGTGTTTACTGCTGCAGCTTTTCCCAGTGTTATTCTTTGAGTAGCCACATGCTGACTGACTACAAATCTGTTGTGCTAGCGAAAATTTATTCGTCAATATGTTGGGCTTATTGGATTTGTACTTTCGAGTGTTGCATCCAATCGAGCCAGCAAGCGTACCAGGTATTCAGACCACGATATATGAGGCTCATGTTGTTACACGTGAGATGGTGTACTCATTACAGTTTGAAGAATAGTCTGCGTTGATCACATAGCTCTTTTAATGCTAACGGTCATACAGAAATGACTCACCGTGACATCTATGGTTGCAACTGACAACCGGTATGTCGATGGAATTATCACACGTGAAATGCATAGGTACTGACGGAGACTGGGTTTTTGAGAAATTGTTCCGGACAGCGCCTTATATTCGGTCGTACATCTGGTGTTACTTTCTAAAAGTATATGATGTATGTGATACGGTAAATAACACGTGAACATTTTTGATAACAAAACTCTTCAACAATTTCTCGACATATTCAAAATATAGTCCTTCATATTTCCCACTACTGTAATTATGGTCTGATGTGTACATCTATATTCGATATGAAATATTTCATCAACACTTCTGCGAGCCGTACATTGTGTTGAGCTAACATTTCGTTTAACCATACCAGTTGTTTGCACAAACAGTTTATTTGTACATGACTGACACGTTGCAACAAAACAGTAAGCTAATGAACGTAACAAGAGTGTATTGCATGGTAGGACAAACAATCCCAGCTGTATGACAATATAAGTTTGGTCGTGTTGAAACCATTTTTTGAAAAAGAATTATTTCATTTTATCTGATCAGCATCGTCTCTTAGGTGATGTTGTCGGCCGCGCATCGAGGTTTTCTCGCACTATATCGTATTCGTGAGCAATGAGTGCAAGCGAGAGAAATGCAAGTACTGTCCACTCCAAATGGATTTTCGGTAAACCCGCCGCTTGTTCACACAATCAGAGCCTGGCAGATTGTTCAATCGTATGTCATCAGTTTGCCTACAAGTACTTCACCCAACTATGAACCACATATGGATTGAGTAATTCATGTAATCAACCAGAATGCGTGGAATAAATATTTTTGAAGCTAAATTGAGTTTAACAAGGCATCATTTGTGGTGTGTATGAGCAGAGTAATAACAAAGATCGACGTTGACTGAGTGAAGTTTTTAAGAAGGATTCAATAGCATTCTGCAAATTAGCACACATCATAAAAGAAACTAAGAAGTCCGAGTGCTGTACGAATGGGACTCAAAAGCTTAACCATCCACCCAGCGGGTTTGTGGTGTGTTCAATCATCTACAGCAAGGGCATACCTCAAAATAAACTGACATCTTGTAGCTTGCTTGTTTTTATCATTCGTTTTCTACACGTCTCAGTAGACTTCATTTGTTCGTACACTCAACTGTATGTGTAACCGTGCATCAGAAGAAGCTGTGCTTTCTTTGACGAGTGTTTCTTCGGAATAACATGATTTTCTGGGACACAATTAAATTGGAAGTTTCGTTTATCATCTAATGCTGTGTGTACTCCTTCAAGTAGTCGGTTAGATTAATTGGGACGCTGCCTGTGAATGATTTTGGCTTCAGAAGAACACATTCCCCTGTCTTACTGAAGTATCTGATGGCTTTGTTACTTTCTTAGGGTAAGCCCTGCAACGACCCTATGAAGCCTAATGTTTTTTGTAACCAAATGTTGATGTATGTGTTAGCATAAATTCCTTATCTCATCCTGAGAAACTGGATGAAGGAGACAAAAGTTATTTTGTTTAACTGAAAATCAAAACCAGACTTGTGAAACTTTGCACTAGGTCAACAGAAAAGGTCTCAGCGTACGACGGATATTTATTCGGATCTAAGCTACAAACGTGATTGATAGTCAATATTGACAACTCATCGTTATGCAACTTTGCAATATAATCGATGAGGTCTTGTTTAAACAGCGAAGATTGTGAGACAATTTGACTGTCATTATGCATCGCCGTTATTTATAAGTTACCCATCTAGGGGAATAGCAATATATCATAATCTGACGTTAGAAATGCACAGGCGAGGATGAACAAGAGTATGAGCCCCAATTATTGATATTAACGACTTCGTTTACGCAACATTTTCAGGCAGTCAAACTTTCAAATTGAGCGTTTTTCCCAAAACTATTTTGTTAGATCACCAGGTGTTAACAGACGGTGCGTGTCAGCCGATTTGTGAACTTAAAACTGAGAGAAATATTAACGTTGGAGCTTGTCATTTCACATAAATAAAGACTGAACACTGATTCATTTTATTTCGTACGCAGACGATACTTCAGTGTCTGTTTGTATGATGGAATAGCATACTTAACAACTTCTCTCCCTTCACAATATTGCCAATTCTAACGTTACAGTGATAAATGATGCAAATTAAATGAAAATCTACACTAAATAAAAGTTTTTATCAAAAATAAAGGATCCATTTGTCCGTCGGATCATTTAGATCAATACAATGAATTAATTAGTGTTAACACCGTGAAATTTGCGCATTCTGTAGTCAGATGATCGTTCAATAGAGTGCGTCCCTTCTGTACATAAGGACACTTTGTAGAAAAGAGTAACAACATTAATGTTGACCCAAGGTGTAATAGGCACTTGGTGCGTTTCATCAAACATCATGATGAGTTGAGACACGGACATAAGCAAACATGCTGGGGAAGCCATGAACTAGTTTCTACAGGACAACAGTTCAATAGTGACAGGCTGATGATAGAAGCAAACCGAGTATCATGGTGGTTTTTATGTACTACAGACGAGAAGCCATGGCGAACAGTTAGTGCTTGTGTTTACAAGCGTGCTGTGCTCAAGTACGCCCTAAAAGAGGTTGAGCGCATATTAAAATTGTTAAATTTTTTCAACGCATCTGGATTCGTGGAAATATGTGAATGCTTTTTCGTCGCACTTAAGCGTACGCGGTGTCCAAAGTTTTCTAGCGAGTGTTGCGGTTTGGCGAAATATAATCGCGATACCTTAGTATGTACGTAACCTCATGGAAACAAGTTGTTCCCGAGTGTATTGGAAAGTCTAGCGACTATGAACCTCGGAGTAACTGTTTGGCCCATTGGCAGCAACTCTTCAAGAAAAGAAGACGTTTCAACGTTCGCAGCTCAGAAACGTCGAGGTTTGCTGAAATTATTCCACCAAACCGAATTCCGCTGTGGGAAGGTAGTAGTGCTTGATGACATGGATGTATTAACCTAACTAATTTTGACTCGGACAAAAACAATAGCGTCAATTTTGGCAGACATGAAGTAACTGAATCACTGATCAAGTGAATAAAACAATGAGGATATGCAAATTATGTGATGTCCGGCAGAGTAACATATCGTACTTTCTGATCACAAATGGGTATGTGACTAATTTCAAACGGATCGAAATTCAGCAGGACAGAAGTCATGGTTTAACGGATTAATCAGACCGACATTATAACTGTAAATCAAAATTGTGGAATTGTTCACTATCAGAATAGCTAGAGAGTCAACACAAAATTATTTTTGGACACACAGGGGGAGTGTGACGTTTGATAACCAAAGCTTCAGCAAACTGGACTATACGTTTTCAGTTGTTTTGAAAAATCTCCGAGAATGTGGCAGAAACTTTGACTCCGTGTCTTGTTTGGACTATGTATCTTGAAACTGATGATCATAGAAGCCAAATATCGGCATTTATACAGGCGCCTGCCGCTTCTAACTGAGTTTCTAGCCATTTGGGAACATGCTGGTTGATACAAGCAGCTAGCTGTCTGTTCGTTCGATCAAATGTCACAGGCCCATATGCGTGTTCAAAAACAATTTTGTGTTGATTCTCCAGCCACCCTGACAATTTTGATTTTCAACCTTTGTGTCCGACTGTTTAATCCTTTAGGCCATGACTTTCTGCCTGTGGAATTTTGACTCGCTTAAAATTAGTTACATGCTCATGTGTAATCATACTTTACGAAGTGTTACTTCGCAAGACATCAAATAATTAGCGTCGTCTCATTGTTTTACTCAGTTTCATCAATGAAACGAACTCTTGCAGTGCTCCCAACATGCTACTCTTTGTCTTCATTGAAGTATCCACCTGTGTCGATATAGAAACAGAACATTTCTTATCAATCTGACAGAAATTATTTGAAGTCTTCCACTGACATATCCGGATGTTGGGTTGACTGTCCTTTTGAAAAAGAAAGCCTACTGAGAAAATTATTTCAATTTCTACTCAATAAACAACTGTTGAAGAAACCTGCTTACTCAGAAGACAGATAGTCGGGTGCGTATTTTTTGATCTCATTCTTCCTTAGCCCATTAGTCAGTCATCACTAGCAATGACAAAACACTTAGTGGAGTTTTGAAGTTACCCAATTTAATGACTGGACAAAAGTGAGTATATGTTAATGTTTTTTTACTCCATACATTTCCTCAAAGCAACGAGTACAGACGAACGTACACGTATGTCAAGACTGAACAGGTTATATGAATCAGCTAGCAAGACACGGTACGTCACAAGGGAATTTTGGACAAGTCAGTAATCGACAGTATTTTGGTTTTCATCAGCTGGGTAACGTCTGATCGGTCCTAATTCAAACTGTTACATTTTCGTTCGTATAAGAGCAGTTAAAATATTGAGAGAGAGACTGGACTATAGTAACTTGGGTCAGTCTTTTGGAACCAAAGTTCGTTGTTGCTTGCAAGAATTGTGCGTTGTAAATTCCTCGGACAGTTTTCTGTCACATTTCTACCAAGTTAGAGGAACACAACCATAATTGCAATTGAATTTGTCATCTGATAACTGTCACTCACCAGGGAAATCGTCTACAAGTAATTATCAGATACAGCCGTTCATCAATTCAGTAAAAAGAGAAATCACATCGATTGCATGTGGTCATGTAAATAGTATGAGCCAGTTTATGGCTGTGTGGTTTGTTGATATATCATCCAGACGTGTTTGCCAACAGAAACATACGCAAAATTCTCATCACTTGCGGCCTTCGACTTTTCCGTTGGAACAGTTGGATTTCAAATGAATACAAAAAAGGGGTTATTGGTGATGTGCTTGCAAAAATATCGTTCTACATTAATTTGACAGGCAAATGTATGCGTTCATGTTCAATACGACTCACTGGAGAAGTCGGCTGTAACCATAGAATGGGTATTCATGGAGGATGCAACACTTAGCACATTTTGTATAATTTAATACAATTTAATATAGTCCCTGCCCTTCAGAAATTGTTATCGATTCAAACTGCCTCCGCGTATGTATGCATTCTATGACAGGGACATGAAACTCTGTTGTTAAGTATTTGGTTATTCCCAATAGGGTCAGACAGAAAACACCTGGAAATATTTATACACCTGTTATTATCTTCGGACAGCGTTAAAATGTAACTCACTCGGCAAGTACTCTACATGAAATCCAGGAAACTTTCCTCTGTAGCCTGAGTAAAACATAATTGTTATGTAGTTTCTGGTAGATAATACGTTCCTCGTTGTGGTTCCAGGGAGCAGTTCAATCGATCGCGACATGCAATCGATACCGTCAAAAATCACGAGTGAATCAAAGACCGACTGACCTTTCCCAGAGAGAAACTGGAAAAGATGAGGACTGATGTGTTCGTTAGTGAGTTACAGAGAATGGTATGGCAATTCTTTCGGAACAAATAGGCGGGGTAGCTCCACAATGTAAGTTCACTTCTATATACACTCAAAAATATACACACGATGGTTCCAGGAATAGTCAAATCGATAAACAGAAAATGAATAAAATTTTGCTTATAATGCTTGATATAACTCACGATTACAAACCGGGAACAGATTGTCAAGCCAAATACACTGTGTGCAACAAGAATAACTTCCGTCAACCATCGAAACTCTCCCTCTCTCTATATATATACATATTTATATAGGCAGCTATCAACGAGCCTCAGTACAACCAATTTTCGGGTGCAGTACGCATGTAAAAATTTTCCGTGTGTGTATTTGCTGATGCGGACCAAATTCAGTGATTCGTTTGCGTAGAAAAATTCTGCCGAAAATACACAATCTCTTTGTAAACAATTGTATCAAGCGGGATTTTGTGCTATCCTGTTCATCGTCGAATGTCAACTGGAGAATCCAGTAGATTCCGGTTGTTCTTACCTTCTAAAATGGCTGGCCAAATTCCACTTCATATGAATTGAACATTGCCCACAGTTGATCGCAGTTGTCACATTCACCTAAACTTTCCAGTCAGCTCCTCTAGAAAAGAAGCATGAAAATTGAGCTTCGCTGTCACTGGAGCTCGTCACTAGTGCACATCCTTGCCACTGCCAAGACTAGAAATCCGGCCACGCTTTAATGTAGCAACCCTGTTGACCATTGTGCCATTCACGTCACATTAGGCAAGATTGTATCATCGTATGTGGATGCTCAATCACATTTGTTTGTGAGTAGTGATCAGGTTGCCCGATCGTCTCTCATCCCTCGTGTAGATGTTGTCACATTAAATGGTCTTAACACCACTTTTGCTCAGGTCGCATAAAAACATGCCCTATTAACTGGTAAACTTTAGATCAAATTGATTTCAGTTGAAGATGAGATGATGTGGATGATATGATCCACTGCTTCATTTAGATAGTTCGTTCAGTGATTTGCATTAGGTTGCTTCTAGTTTACGGTAACAGTTTTTACCCAAGGGGTTCCGAATTGATGAAACCACAGAAACTTTGGATTATTCATACGCCTCTGCCTGTTTTGATGAGAACATCTTAATGAACAATAGCGTCAACAAATGAGCTCTAGTAGATGACTTTATCCTGCTAATGACCGTTTCTTCTGAATAAGTTAGTCAGCCTAACTGGATTATCCCGCACCTAACCGCCTTGGGGTGAGGGTGGATAACACAAGCATCCATTGTCTCTAGCTGCCTGCCGAACGACCAGTGGTTAGTTGACCTTGATCGCTTATCCGGTTCACATATAACCAACAAGATATCAGTCAGTTATGAGGCATCTCGCAACAATGTGTCCAGTATATTCATAACGCGTATTGTCACTAAATATGCGTATATCACATTTAGTAAGCTTCCACATGTGGGTGCAGAACATCCGTCATACGATACATAGAAAAATGCGATGTGAGCTAGTTAAATAAGCAAATATAAAATATACCACACACTACTTCAATTACAATAGCATGTAATGACTTCCACCTTGTGGTTCGGTAGATGAAAATCAACCAGTTAACAGCAACTAGTACCTACGGGTTGGTCACAGAACTCAGTAGACTAGATTGACTAATCCGGATATTACACATTACAAGCCGTAACAACGTCAGGTTCAATGGAATTGTACCATTGTAGCGTGTAGAACCATCAATACATACACCTCATACTGTCAGCGGTAATGCTGTTATTGCGCCCATTCTACTGACTTATGAACGTGATGAATTATGTTGATCAGTTTAGTGATTCCATTGTATTCTGGGGGAACCCTTTCTAAAAATAATCGAATCCATTCGTTTACAAAACTTTGTTCCACCTGTGTGGATATTTTTATCTAAGTAGAACAATCAATGAACAACGTTGGAACATAATGTGGTGTGGAAGTGAAACTCACATCAAGCGATTTAAAATTGATGGAAATGCGTTTGTCTGGAGAGGTTTCAAACGTCCACATACAAAATGAGAACCCTGAGGATTTTTTCGGGTGATAGACGCTCTCGAATTTCCAGACACCCTCAGGATAATGGCGATGACAATCTTTGACTGTGGAAGAACATAGGAGATAAACACGTAATCATTTTTTATATAACACATTTAAATGTCAGAAAACCTACAAGCACCTGTAAATCTCTAGTATTTCTCTCGTGCATCTTAAATAGTGGGTGACAAGCACATGGAAATATAGCCATTAAATCGAACGTCCTGATGAGTAAAATATCCTCACTGAATGTCAGATAATGTTCTACACACAAAATTCTCAACCAGTGCTGAACAGCGTTCATTTAATGATAAGTGGGATTTTGCCGAACAACAACTGTTCAGAGAAAGAGGAGGCTTTCTGTTGAAACTGAATTTCCTTACCTTTTTTACCAATGGACAAAGGAGTAAGAATTGCGAGGTATACGAGAAAATTCACAGTTTCCATTGTTCTCATTACACTTCAACATTACCTTCTACCGCACGTGTATCACATCTATATATTACAGACACCTATCAATTTCTGATCACGTGAGCATTGTGTAGCACAAGTAAAAAACGAGCGTGTGTTTGTTGGCCAAAAGCATTCCAGTATTCACCTGCGGTGCTTACGCACGAAACAGCATATCATTGTAGCACGCCTGTATATCAAGTCCTGTTCTCATATGAAGTGTGTGTTTTTGAAGTATACGTTGGTCAAACAATTAAACCATTTCCTATGCAAGTAATTACAGGAAATGTAATGTAATGTAATAATCTTGGTCATATACGTCCTCAACTGCACCTGTGGTCTAGGAGATCCAGGAGATCTGGATATGCAGGGAATTCCTTAAATGGTTCTCATGAAATGTTCAACTGTTCAGAAATTGCGGATGAAACGAATTATACGGGTTCAACAAGTTCAATCGATTGTACGTTCTCTTAAGATGACGTATCACTATCAAGTATGGTGAAAACAACCATCAGAACTGACATAGTTGAAAACCAATATAATTATTGGTAAACCATAAAACTTTTGAATATCTGTTATCTGCTTTCGGTTGGGCGATGGGAAACGTTCATGCGCACAATTTATGGCCTGACGAAATCGTAAACTACAAAACAGATTCCAATTCCACTCCCAGAACCTCAGATACCTCCGTTTACCAAATTCCATATAACTTACCTATTTTCGTGTGATTGCCAGATTGTATCCATTGGCATGACGGAAGAGCAGTTGAAGTTTTGGATCCCAGAACAGATCCCAGAATGCTGAGCAGGTGTATACTGGCACCTATGTGATCACCCAGCAACCGCCACACAGATCATCGCTATCAGCGATCGGTCGTCATCTCCTGAAGGGTTATCATCTGATGGACCCCATGCAGAACTCCATAGTTGTTTACGCAACTGATGAGGCCCTGGCTGTTATGACATGCTGAGGCAGTTGCGCTGAGATATTAATGTCCACCTCTGTCTATGTACAAAAATCCATTTTTGTTAGTTTAGTACTATCACGGTAACAAAGCCATTGACTGAGCATCGAATAGCACTATCGTGTATTTCTACTTTCTGAACGGTTCCACATTTGATCACTGTTTCCTGCTTCACAATCTCCTGTTCTGTAGTACTTACTCAATAGTATGTAGATAAATTTGCCAGGCCACCAATCTTGCGCATTAACAGTTTAGCTGACAGTCCGTTTCTGATGTATGCTTATCTCACTTTCGTGTACATTGTTTGCAGTATCTACAATGATGTCCAGGCCAATCATCCGCGTGATGGGGGAAACTGAAGGTTCTTACAGAATTTAATGGACGGAAACTCCTTAAATGTCTCCGGTCGACCTGGCTCGAATTAAAAAATTAATGTTGATTCACTTCACACAATACTGACTGCAAAACGCATTGTTCAACCTAACGTCAACCGACGACATGATATCACAACAAGACCATGTAATTTCTGGGTACAAGGCCATGGATTGTATGAGGGCCCTGCTCAACACAGTTGGTAGATGCAAGCTTTCTGGTGCTCGAGTTCATGATCAGGCGTGCAGCTGGTTGGATACTCCCTGGAAAATGACGATAACTAGAGACTTTGTTCCGGAGTGATTGTTTTCACACCTCCTGCAAATACTTTGAGGTTTATTCTTGTATTCGCCGATATGGTGAATTTGATTTTCTGTATTAGCAAGCTGTCAGTACGTGGAGAAAATTGTTAGAATAACTAGCAGGTCGACCAATCGATGAGGTCAAACCTTTGCTGTAGATACTATCACTGGGCTATTCGTAATCTTCTGTGAGATCAATCCAAGCCGGAATAAGTTTCCCAATAATTTTGATGTGATGTTTCACTGCTCACTTCCAGAATTCATATTTCACTCATTTAGGTTAAGTTTAGTATGAATTATTAATTACAGATTACAAAAAACCGGCACATGCGTGAAGTTCATGTAGTCCAGCAGACCACTGAAAGTTTCGAATGGTTGTGCAGATAGCCTACTGGGGGACAAGCTGTGCAGTGTATGTGTGCCATCCACAACCTTCAAAGACAAGTGATTCACCTCCTGAAAATCTCAAGCAGGCCAAAGATAAGTCGCTAAGCAAAACAGATTTTTTGGACTAGGTGTTTTTTTGCACACCGACGTGAATTATACAGTCCGACAATGATGTTGCTACTTGTAATTGATTATCCTAAGTGGCAGTGCCAAGCCATCTCACACTACAAAGTCTTATACTTGGGTGATCTCTTCAGATTCAACCAATACTAATGTGAACTGACTCAATTGCGATTTCGAATGAGGTATAGCATTCGTTGCAAAAGCCGCTTGCGTGAATTGCAATTTGAGATATAGTCACGGTGTGCAGTGTCATCTGGAATACCACTGCCTTGGTTTTCAAATTTACAGCTGCGCCTGTCTTCATTCTGTTTTATGACAGACAGTTTCATTGAGTATTATATTACTCACAAGTAGTATATTACTCACAGACGATATTCAGGGACAAAGGGGCAAGCTCCGAACGCCAGGCAGACGACTGACAAGGAGAGACTATCGGAATAGTGTGTACGCACTACGGCAGAAGTTCCACAAAGGCGAATGACAATTATTTGTGCGAATGCATGTCCGACATGCAAATGAGTGTACGCATTTTTGGTTTGAGTTTTGACATGACTTATACAGGAGTGTGGGACGGGCGAATTATCAGGCCAACCATCACGACAATTCCACCTCTGTGTAACACACTTTAGGACCTTCCAGACATAAGCTAAGTCAGTCTAATCAGCCCGCGTTAGCTGTAAAAAGCACTTGCCCCAAACAATGTGAAATACCATAACAACATGTTTAACGGAAATAACTACGATGAGCTCAGTTGCTGATAGTGAGTAGCAAATCATTAAAATGACATAGAATGCCTGGTTTAGAACACGTATACTCAGCAGACGGTTGACAGTGTTGGTATTTGTCTACAGAACACTTTCGAGTTAACTATGGTGAATATGGAGTTTCAGATGCTCATTTCCGTTCTGATAACATCAATAGCAAACTGGGAATGTGTCCAAAACAGAGTGTTTGTTAAATATATATTTCATATTAGTTCAACGGAAGCTTTCAAATCTGAGAAAATCAGCAACTTTATGGAAAACATTGACATTGTCTCTATCGGGCCAGTTCAGTGGAAACATTGGTCTAGCAAGTGCACCCAGCTACAGTGGGATTCGTCAAGGAAAATGACTAAACTATTCACGACTCGTAGAGGATAATGATTTCCATATGGGTTGAACGTCACCCACAATTGACCGTAGCTGTCCCATTCCAATAGACTTTCAAGTCTAGTGCTTCGTTTTCGAAAAGATTCGACCGACGCGTCTATGGGAATGTGACAGCTGTTATCAATAGTGACTGAAGGAAAATTTGTGTGTAGACCAAAATCCTCTCCTACTAAGCAGTACCCAGAAGATCGTTAAACAAGTTGATGATATCTCTTACTTCGACTTGAAGAGAAGTTTCAATCGAGGGGTCATGGTTTGGCGTTAAAAGGACAGTTACTGTGTCTCCTCTTGAAGCGACCGGGCAGCCTGATCATTACTCACAAACAAATGTGAGTGAACATCCTCATACGATGATACAATCTTTCTTAATGTGACGT
>LUCH01008417.1:5041-15825 GCA_013368495.1 Paragonimus heterotremus | reverse complement strand
GGCAAGGATATGCACTACTGATGAGCTCTAATAAGAGCGAAACTCGAGTCTAGTACTTGCTCTCGAAGTGGGCTAGCCGAAAGGCCTATCTGAATGCGAAGGCTGCGATCAAGTGTGGGTGGTGTTCAATTTTGAAGTAACCTAAATCCCCGAACCTTCACTACTGAAACAAAAATGTTTTCTAAACGATAGATAAGAAGTGATGTGAAATAGCCATACCTTGTGGTGAGCCCGCAGACCTCATGAGCCAAAATGACTTGCATTAGTTGAATTGATCTCATGAAGCATTAGCTAGGTGCACATGGAATGTATCCACCGTAATTCTTCGGGAGTTCCTTTTTGGAACGTTTGTTTTGGGGGTAGACTCAGTGATACAAATGAAATCAAAGGTTATTACGGTGTGGTCGTCTAGGCCGAGCAAGGCACCCACTGTTTTGTTGTCTACCATTGCTTCTCATTAGTGAAAATCTAGTCTAGACGGGAAGGAGCGTGGCCATCACGCCATCTCGTATAATCGGTCACATATTCCCTAATACCAGCAGCTGCAACCGAAGCTAGAAATATTGCAGGCATTACATCAGCGGGGCTTCGTACGAATGAGACTGGATTCAATTTGTGGCAGGTTGATGTCTCCCATTGTTAGGATGTGCGGGTGTCATAGGGTGGGGATACAGGTGAGCCGGAAGAGGAATCCTCTCGTCTCGGTCAGGGCAAGAGCAGAGAAGAGGGCATACTACGCCAGCTAACAATCTATCGGAGTTAAATAGTGCAAAGCAGCACCAAACAAATTCCGGAACAGCGGTGAGTATTGGGTAAGACAGCGAGGTAGCCGGGATGGATTTGTAGACATAAGAGGCAGCACCACACCCGCTGCTATTGTTCCATCATTCCGGAAAAGCAGCGTATCTGTTATATCGGGCTCAGAATTTAGGTGGCTTGATGAGAGCCGTGATTCAGTGATTCCGAAAATAAAGAAGTCATTCGCGAGGCAAAGCGCACTCATTTCATCAAGTTTACTGATCCGATTCTAGGCGTTGGTATTAGCACATTACGTAATTTTCTCTGAATGAGTGCAGGTTGCAGGAGCCGGTATTGAGCTGGATTTTTCAGGAGACGCCTGGCACATCACCAGGGTAATTGCTGACCCTGACTGTGCCGGTTGGCAGACGTTTTTTAGACTCCAGGCCAACTAAGATAATAACTGACCAGGCATCTCATGCTAAGTAGTCGGTTCACAACTTTTCGCGTTCATCTTTGGTACGACTGCGGTGGAAGTTTATACCTCTTGGGATTTGATGGCGCTCGTGGCGGGAACACTCGAGCATATATGAAGCTTCTTCGGAGGCGGTCATGGTAATTTTCAAGAGCCACGGTGTTGAATCAACTGGGATTAGGCTAGAGCGAGGGATGCACATTTTGTTCTGCAGAAGCAGGTTTTCTAGCTTTGAGGCACACGCAAGAAATTTCCGTTGATTAACATCGTGCGCGTTATTATCCCCACACACATCAGGCACATTTATGAAAATTACGTTGTGAGAACGATCAACGGCGACCGCATTTTTCTTTGCCTGATATCTCCGTCGCCGCTCGGTCCAAGGTCCACCAGGATAAATTGAGGCGTTGCTACAGGAGCGCAGTTTAAAGGCTGCTACGAGAACTTCCTCGGTTTCCGAGGAACTTGAAAAGGGAATCTACGCCAACCTTGGCTTGTTGACGTGCGGTGAGTCGGGCTTCCTTGCGGGGAGGGTGATGGAGACGGGACATCGAGGTACGATTTGCATGTGAACAAAGAGAGTGAGCCAAAGCTGGTTCGTCGCTAAGTTGAACAGACGAGTCAAGACACTTTGATAGCTCCTGCACTGTAACTGAGTCTGACTTGGCAGTATAATGTTTGGTTTTTGCGACGTGCATGCTAGTACCAATTAAGCGTAACGGTTTTCGGGTACCGGCTACCACTGACGCGTACGGTCTTTTTTGATCGCTTTGCTTGCGTTTATTTGGTCTTGTCACATCCTAAATAGGGTGGTATTCACCGGCGTTGGCGGCGTTGTTATGAATCATGGATCTATCACAGGTTTACGCGCCAGGTGCAACTACTGCAGTGCCAGTGGTGCCTGCTTAACCGGCAAGTAGTTTCCCATGGAAACGAGAGCTATGGTAGCTGAGTTGAATACAGTCTAGATTGACTGTGCTGAGTGTGTTGTACAAATCTGAAGAAACGCTAAGGCAAGATATATGATACCATACATTGCAGCCAAAGCATTGTGGCGCATAGTCTCTTATGCAGACAAACTAGGTGCACAGACTGCAAGTGGGTGGTTTGACCATTTTGTAACAAGGACAAGTAGGTGTAGCCAGGAAATAGGAGACAAGCTATGGCAGTACCTAAGTGATATGCCTCACGAAACTGGTGGTGTAGTATACGGTTAGTCTATAGTTAACTACGATACTTCCCCAGAACCAAAAACCAAAGGCGCAACACTTATCTTCGAATCCAAATCGCGCGCATTTTGAACGATTGATACACGGGTTCAGCGTTTGATACACGGGTTAAAGGCTGAGGCTCAAGAATCCCGGATCCCGTCGATATTTCTTGTTCAGTGAAAAGCAGGCGTCTGCTGATTTGAAAGGCTTTCGTTGAAAACAGGATGTAGCACCGATCTTGGGAGCTACAGCAAATATCATGAAATAAAACTTACTCGAATGAAAGGATTTTTGTGAAATGAGAGTTAAGTAATGCTTCGGAGCGATTGCTAGAAGCACAACTGACGACTTCAGCAGGAAGGCTGTTCCGGAAGTTAACAATCCTGTAGGAAAAACCGCTGCCTAAGAAAGGTCCGAGGACGAAGCTTGAAAAACTTCCTGTTATGTCCTCGCCGACTGTCATCAGACGCCACAGTGAAGAATTGACTAGCGAGGCCTACTCTAGAGAGCAAGTGTGTGAAAAGTAAATTACCGCGGAGCCGTCAAAATTCAAGTGGGTGTAGATCAAGAACTTCAGGTCGAGACTCGTACGCGGCACTACTCAGGCCTGTGACTAGTTTGGTAGCTACGTGCTGGACATGCGACCTGATTAGCATACTCGAGGGCAGGTCTTATATAAACGCCAGACAAGGAATCGCTGCACTAGAGGGATAGTAACACGTCGCAACTTCTACTGGATTTGTCAGGAGGCTGGAATGGATAATAATTTTACATCTGAATAGAATAGTCAGAAGACACAAAGTACGATATGAATTCATTTCGCACACTCTCGTCAGTCGTAATTGTGTGACTAGCATGGAAACAAAACCAAACAAGACTTAAATGAAACGGTCAAAAGTACAAATTTGTACTTTTGACCGTTTCATTTAAGTCTTGTTTGGTTTTGTTTCCATGCTAGTCACACGATTACGACTGATGAGAGTGTGCAAAATGAATTCATGTCGTAATTTGTGTCTTTTGACTATTCTATTCAAATGGTTAAAAGGGACTCAATGTTCTAATTTTACATCTGCCTCTACATAGACCAGGAAACATTTCAAGCGCTCTGCAGGGGTTGTGAAACCGCTCACCGAGTGTGCTAATCAGAGCGCACATTCTGGCATAAAAAATATGTTTACTATTGTAGCGCTTTACACAGTACTTTGTATTGCATAATTCTTATTGTTTTTCACATTTTTCGCCTTTCCCTAAATTCGCGTGTACACTCGGTGTCCAAACCACGTTAGTTGGATCAGTTAATAATACAAGTTACACTTTCAAGGTTTCCAGCCCCGTGTTTTCTCTTTGTGTTCAGTGTGACCTGTGTACGGAGTTTAGGAGACTTGGCGACTGACGGAAGCGATCTTTATTTCAGCACATTCCGAACTCTTCTGTCGTCGGAATTATCTTTGTTGTAACTGCAGAGATTTCCTTGTTCTTGTTTACAAACGATGTTTTATTTCTGTACAACAACCTTTTGTATCCTCTCTACATGTTATTCAAACTGATAAAAGTGACCCTGTAATACAATACAAACTTCGTGTGTATCGCTCTGCTCTTCTATCCGTTGCGCAGTCGTTTGACGATACAAGACGGATCTATCATCCAATTTTTTAGCTCCGTTGTACCACGAACATTGTCGCGTCCGGGATCGCGCTTCAGCAGTCCATGGCAACTCAGTGATATCACCCACTTCCGGATACTGATAATTTGGAATATTGTGGTTATTATCTTGAACACTTGTGAACACTTTTCTGTGAGTGAAACCCTTCTGATTGCCAAAACTTGTTGGAACTTTGTAACTATTTTGTTTCATTGGCTCCTCTTTTAACGCCGGAATCTTACTGAAGTACACTCAAATTTATCCAGTCTATTCAGCACTTTGTTTTGACCACTATACCACCCCCATAATTACTTCGGAACCACACACTAGATCGCATCAATTAGATGCTCTATTCCGTGTTGTGGAACTCTGGTGACGCACCTTGTCGAACCTTTGTGAGTCAGTAATTCCCCTTTTCATCACTTTTTAAAATATCGTATTCACACCCGAATTGTGTTTAACGCTTGGATCCACTACATTATAGATCGCTTCCGTCACGCTGTTATGTAGGCAGCAACAGGCTTCAAAAATTCCGCACACGAGTCTCGACTTAGAATTCCTGACTTGTGTCCATTTGAACCCGGACGAATGCGCGGTGATTTGATTCTCACGCACTTCCTCTCAAGAGTAGTTTGAGTTGGACGGTTCTTAATCGTAACAACTTGCAACGGCCGACGTGGACATCACAGAAAGCACTACAGGCTTCGTCCTCAAAGTTTCTGTAGGCAACAGTTCTTTCCTTATATAGATTTAGCGCTGACATGCGCCGCATTAACGCTTTCCAGGTATAGGCAATAGGTACTATACGCGCAGTAAAAATACGGAAAATTTATGGAGACCGAACGTTTGTCATACGATCATTACGATAGGTATCAGTCATAGCTAAACTACACCGATAGAGGAAGACAGCTAGGGAGGCTAAGGATCCGACCGTCGAGCGCGCTAACTGGTCGGATGTGTGTGTGGCGTCAATAGCGCGCATAGGTCGATAAGAATGCAGATAATCAAACTCTATCGCATGCGGTAGGCAGACCGCAGACGAGGATCCTTACGATCCTGTGTAGAATGTGAACTAAGATTTTGGGGAAAAATTTTACGCTTCTTACAGCAGGCAGACCGGAGTTATCTCCAGGTCACTACTGGGTTATTAATTATTTGAACGACCTACCTCCTAAGGTCATTAGCCGCACTATTACAGGTCGTCTCGAACATCGCTAGATTCTTGTTCACTCAAAACAGACCAGCGATTTCATTCTGTTTATGGCATTTGCCGTAATCTGCGAAGGCGTTGCCACACCCGATATTTGATTATCGCATTTCAAATCAACAGGCGCCCGCTTGACACCGAATAAGAAAGAGCAGCTGGATCCGGGTACTTTGGGCTACGACCCCGATCATATGTACCGATCGCTGGATTGCTTATTCAGTGTCTGATTTTCAGGTCAACAGACTTCCTTCGGGCATCAAACAACGAATCGGGTGGATCCGGGTACTGTGAGCTTCCGCCTCGAACCCGTAAGCTGATCACTTTATCGCTGGATCGCATACCACTATTGTATACGTAAGATCATGTGGGAGTAAATACGCATGACTAAGCAGGTGCAATTTTACGGAGAAACAGACACAGGTGGCTACCCGTAAGACCGTGTGCTAGCGAGCAGATTAAGAACTGGAGTGGCGATCTGTACAAATGTTGAATGCAGCCAGTGTTTTAGCACTTACCATATTTTTCCACAGAGAGCTACAAGCTTCGCAGACCCGAAACGAGAAGAAGCCGCAACTGAGCTCCAGTCAGCTGCATTGACAGTTTGATTTCAAAGCGTGCCCATTAGACAAGCTAATATCCGCAAAAGCAAGCGTAAATTTGCGTGGATTGCTGACTGTCCTCAAATTCATGAAAGCTAGCGTTAGATTGCTTTCCTATTTACGATGGTCCAGGGGGAGAAGATTTAGTTCATGGTAGAGGTATGCATACAATCTGCAAACCACTTTCGTCGCTCGATTCTGGAAGGTTTCCAAAATATATTTGTTCGGCAGTAAGTGGGGATACCGAACAAGGGTTCCTTGTTCAAGATGAGGATGAATAAAACTGTTATACATGTTTTTGAAGCGTGATCTTTGGAATTTCGCGAACAAGCGCTTCAGGGAGATTAGCGCGCTATTAACCTTCTTGAAGTTTGTCTGGGTGTTAGAGGAACTGAAAACGTTATGTCAGACCAGTACCAGGGTCTTTCTTCTGTCCGCAACCTTGAGTGGTGCTCCGCCGAGTGAATAGGAAAAAGTGCACTTACGCCTGATACGCATGCATTTTTACTTGTTTATACTGAACTCGACGAGTTTTGCTTTAGACCATCGTTATTGACCTTAGACAATACCTCTTAAGGTGCTCACAACAAAGCTACTACAGACAACACGCCGGATTCCATTGTCATCAGCAAACAGCATCAAAAGAGATGATGCTTCTGACTGCTGGTCACTGATGAAGATGGAGAAAAGTGGTGGCTCAAGGAGGTGTCCTGTGAAACTCCACTGGGACTGAGCCTGGCAGAGAATAGGGTGGGACCCACATGCACATAACGGATAGAATTCCAGCCACTAGATTAGTCTATCCGCGGACCCAAAACGGTGGAGCTTATCGAGTAACCTAGAACGAGCAATACCATGAAAGGCAAAGATAAGGCAAACAGCAACAGCTCCCTCTCCATTTTCAGCGGTAGGGGCCCACTAGCCCATTGTTAGCATCAAATTCGTAGTGCCTGAACAGTCGCGGAGAAAGCTTTCTTGCTTGTTGCAGTGAAAATCCTGATAATAGGTACCAAGATAGTCAGTCATGAACTAATGCTTAGAGGATTTTAGCTTCAAAAGTAGGAAGGCAACCAAGCGATAGTTGCAAGGATAGTTGCGCGGTTCATCTTCAAGGACGACAGTGTAATTCGCTAAGTTCTTGCTTCCGGGCACTGTTTGCTATCACAGCAGACTGTGAGCATGAGCTAGAGGGGATATAAAGCCCGATCCAGATGTGAGTTCAAACTTCTGAAGCATCACTATCTTTCGCTGTGAAATCTACCGTGACTGCTCCATTAGAAATAGCGATAACGCTTGTCGTTGAATAGTTTTGCGTGCCGTTTGTAAACGGGGGGCTGTAGAAGTCAGCTCGGACACCAGAAACTTCGCCGCTGCGTTTGTAAGAATTTGCTGGCCTACCAGCTGAGACAAACCGACTCTGGCCTCATGTGTTTTTGAGACGAATTTATACAGGCTTCGGAGATCACTGGCAAGGCGCTAGGTTGATCGGCGTTGGAAATGCATTCGAGCTTCCATGACTAAGTTGGTGCACCGATTTCGAAGTCGTGCATACAGATGATGATCATCCAAATTCCCCGACGTTCTGAACTAAGCCCACCCTAGACGTTTGGTGTCAATCACTTTTCACGTTTGGGGCCGCAACTACTGCTGTGGTCATCGGCGGGAAGTGGGGCAGCGAAGTTGAATCATTTGTGGGTTTGCATACGGCATTACTAGAGTGGTCACACCTTTTAGCAACAGACAATGATCAGTTAAATTGGTCCCACAAGGCATCACTAAGGTGTGCGTAAGTTCATCAACCTTAGTCTTTCCAGAGTTTCCTCTGGGGACGTTTGCTTTTGTAGTGAGCTCAGCATCGCAGATAATGCCAAACGTTACTACGGCATGATAGCTCAAGCCGGATGGAATGTTCACTTTTAGTAACTCGGTTTGGAGGGGGCGTCGTCTTCGAGCCTTCGGATGTAATCAGTTGCATTTTCGGCAAGGTCTGCAGCCCCGAATGCGGTCAAAAACGCTGTATTCATTGCGTCAGCTGGGCCTTTGTACGAATGAGACTGCGAGTCAACATGCGGCAGGTTAAAGTCGCCCAATATTGAAATACGTGGGTATTCTAGGAAACAGATTCGGTCAATTCAGGACAGGATCACCTCGTCAAGTTCAAAGTAAGAGCATGGAGGCACATAATTCACCTCATCTAACAATCGGCCGGGGTTGGACTGTGTGTTGGAGCACCAGGCTGATTCTAGAACAATAGAGAACATGGGGCGATGGGGCAGTAGCCGGCGGGGAATCACGGATATAAGCCGCAGCATCGCCACCTCTATCCGTCGTTCTATCATTCCTGAAAAGTAGTATGTCTCCTAAGACAGCCATGAGATTAAGATGAGTTTACGAAAGTCATGATTCAGATATCTTAAATACGCTGTTTTTATTCTGAAGCAGGGCAGAGTGCCGCAGCTGGGTGTGAGCCAGGATTCTTGGTGGAAGCTGGATACGTTAGCGGGGTTGAGACGAATTTCGAACGAGCAAGCTTAGATGCGCTTTTTTAGACCGCACTTCCGTTAAGGGAATAGCTAAGTGAGCAGCCTTTGGTAGACATTCAGCAGTTAATTTCTCCCCTTTGTCTTTATACTATCAGGATGGAATGTTTTCTCCTGAGACTCACTGACACCCGTGGGGGAAGTGTTGTAGTGTATACACAGCTATTCCAGAGGCAACTACGGTGATTTTCAAGAGCTGTAATAAGGATTCATCTGGAACCAAGCTAAGGAGCGTCGTCTTCCGCGAAACCATGTTTTCTAGCTCTGTGGTGGACGCAGGAAACTTACATTGACTAAATTGGTGTGGGGTGTTGTCCTCATACATACCGAGCATATTTGCGAAGAAACACACCGCAACAGCGTTCAACAACGATTGCATTTTTCGTAGCTACATTTCCTCGTGATCGATACATTTGAAGTATATCAGGATGAACTTAAGTACCGGTGAAGGGACGCAAGCTGAAGGCTGCCGAGAGAACCTCCTCAGTTTCTATGGCGCTTGCAAAGAAAGAATGTTCGTTTACATGTACCGAATCAGGTTTTCTTGCCAACGGGTTAGTGGAAACAGAACACAAGCCCACAATGCATTTAACACAGGCAGCAAGCCAAATTTCCTCATCATGTTCATCGCGCAGTTGAACAGGGGAACCGAGTCACTCCAAAAGATGCTGTTCTGTTGAAGAGTCCAAAGGGTGGCAGAATTTTTAGGTTAAGTGGCAGGCATGCCAGCGCCTCTTTAAATTACCCCTCTATTGTTATTGTTTGATGACGACGTCAAAATTTGGCGTGCCGTCAACGTTAGCAGCGATTCTCTTATAAATTAAGGGGACCTTAAAGTTCTACTCCGTCGGCTTCGAGGGGACTGACTGGACGCTAGTGCTAATTG
Organism: Paragonimus heterotremus; assembly: GCA_013368495.1. Taxonomy (NCBI): domain Eukaryota; kingdom Metazoa; phylum Platyhelminthes; class Trematoda; order Plagiorchiida; family Troglotrematidae; genus Paragonimus; species Paragonimus heterotremus. The sequence goes on along the minus strand of LUCH01008417.1, from coordinate 6,527 downwards.
GCCTGAAGTTTTGCACATTTACAACTTTGTAAGTACCATGTAATACCCTGACGGACACCCGCTCCAGGCGGCCTTTGTCGAGAAGGAATTAGAAACGATTATATCTCACTCTAATTGGGTTCTCCGGGAGTTGAAAAGAAAGGAGAAGTACAAGAAAATCCACGGTGTTATTGAAATGTCATTTCCCTAGTTCAGTCCTCGTTCTCGGCGTTTCAACACCATTTCTGATTAGTGGTCGGCTGCCTTCGAAAATAAGCACTAGACTCAAGTTCCGCTCTTGTTAGAGCCCGTCGGTGGTGCATATACGTGTCACGGTCAGGACTAGGACTCCGGCCCAGCTTTCATGAAACAACCTTGTTGAGCACTGCGCCGTTGACTTCACATTAGGCACGACCGGAATGTCACATTTAAAAATTCAGCCACTGTGGCCTGTGAGCAGTGACCAGGTTGTGCGATCGTTTCGATTGAGGACACAGTTACCGTCAGTCAACTCAAACCTACAAGAAAGCCTGTGAGAATGCAACAGCTGCGATAAATTTTGGGTGATGTTCCCAATAACAATTAGGCGATTATGGGCTTCCAGGAATTTGCTTGAAGGTCATTCAAAAGGGAAAACGATTCTTTTGGCGCAATTTCCCCTTTTTTAAAAATATTTTTGGAAAGCTTAAAATCGCAATTTCAGGCAAAGTACCTAAAGTACATCGGTTGTAGGCAAGCAGCGCTAATGAAAATACTGCAGTGCATGAAATAAGCCTCAAAAGTACCGGTTTGTTGATGAAAATTTTCCCACCACTTTCGCGGAAACAACCCGTTATTGGAGTTAGCTCATTTTTTAATCTTATAAACGCGATCATTGCAATTTTCGAGATGAAGTATGTCATCCTATAGAAGTGAGTGCTTCATTTTTCGGCGTTTGGAAGATATGGTCAAATTGGAAATATACGACCGTACAGTGTCGGCATTGTATTTCAACAAGAACACCGACACTTTTGGTAGTAAAACGTGTATGACATTTCCAGCATCCTTGCCTATACGATATTTATACTCTCTTCCTGCTTGTAGGATTTCAGGCAATTCCTGATCAATGAATCATTGCTCTTATAAATGGTTGGAAATGACGCTATCATATGTCTGTTTCACTTCCAATGCATATGGACCGGCGTAAGAAAAGGATTTTGTCTCACTCTATCATCACTGATCTTCAGAAATGAAGTCTGTTCACTCTACTGCACCGTTTCCAACTAGGTTGAGGTTGCGTGGCGTTCGTACAAAACGGCATATGAAAACAGACGAAATCAAGCTACCTACAAATCATCTGGAATTATGCCTCCCAAACAGTCACGCTATGATTTTTAGAACGCCAAGTATATATCGCGATGTAGAAAAATATTCAATCAATATCACAAACAACGGACTCAAAGATAATAATAATAATAATAATAATAATAATAATAATAATAATAATAATAATAATAATAATAATAAT
>LUCH01008415.1:2696-15439 GCA_013368495.1 Paragonimus heterotremus | reverse complement strand
CCGAAATTTCTATAGTCTCGAGTTCCAACTCAATCTGCTTACATTCGCAGCTTCATAGTAATTGATGCCTGGTGTGAAGACAGTGCTCTTAAGTGAGAGTATTAAAGAACCATTCTAATGTATATTATTTTTGTATATTTTCAAATATATATATATATATTCAAATCAGCTACGTTTTCAGGTGGAAATTATAGTCATTTTCCGTCAGAAAGAAATTATTGCCTGGAGCCTTGCTTTTGGTAGAGCTTATCAATTATACAAACCATTGTCTTTATTCAAATTTGAGCTCATGTCTACTTTCTCATGAGGTAGTTATGCCAATGCACTTGTGTCAATGACCTCATAATAATCAATGCCGGATTATCACATATCAACCTTCAACCACATTGGATTGGGTTTCTTCTGTTTCAAACAGACTAACCGAGAGTCAACTACTGTTAGCTCCAAATGGTGTTTAGCTTATATGGATCAAGTCCTCTACTACTAGTGTGAAACTTTCACGACCTGTAGTTCCTTAACCGGCTTTTCAATAAGATACAGATAATAAAAGTTTGCATTTATCATCGTTATCTGTGAATTGGTGCAATCTAGGTGAGAAGAGATTCTATAACAAAAGGATATAACCATTCAACTTTCAAATGATTGATCACGGTTGGTGTGTGATGACAACGAAATGTGTAGGTCGCAATCCTCTCAACGGAAGTTGAGTGTAGCGAACGGAACAGATTAAGGATTGAGAGGTTGACATATATTTGGTAGACGATACAATAATATTCAAACAAAACAGTTAGAAAGCGAAAACTGGCCGATGCAAACACTTCATATTGATTAGTCAATACCAAATTTACAATAATATGAAACGGTTTTTTATATTGAGCAGTTAGGGGGTAGGGTGGATAATCAATCGATGGGTTAGGAGAGGTCAATAAGCCCAGGCAAGGGTCAAGTTTAAGAGCAATTGTCCCTGAACACACAGGGTGAGCTTCAGTCGGTTGATTGCGACAGCCTTAGCAAACTGCAAGAATCTTGGATTGGAGTTAGGTAGTAGGATTCTGAATGCACACACTAGGTGGATAACGTGACCAATTGTTGGGATGTGTCTTGCGACTTCGGACGCTGGTTGCTTGCGTGTTTCAAAGACACTGTCGTTCCTCTGTAGTACAGAGTTCTGCACCTATTTAAGCAAATGTTCCTTCACTCTGGAGATCAAGCATCTCTCGGTTCTGACTGTGTAACTTTCTTTGCAGTTACATGTAAATTGGTAGACACAATGTGAGGTGGAACCGACAGACTGATCTCCTTTGATTAAAGAGACTGGCAGTTTCTGAGTCCGGGCTAGTACACAGAGTTCCACTGCGTTAAATGTTCGTTTAATCGAATTCACTAGTCTTCGAGTTGCTTGATGCATGCTATAATCACCTCCAAAAGACAGTTCTGTATAAACTTTCTTTCTCCTCATTGTGATCACCTGTTCGGAAGGTAGTTCTGGCCGACTATGCCTATCGATGAATCTTTTCGGGTACCCATTAGATTATAGTACATAGGTTATCAAGTCTAATTCCTTTGCAAGACTATCCTGTGCACTGACTCGTCTTGTTCGTGTGAAGTATATATATTATCTATAGTATCGTGTTGTTATTATATTATATATATATCGCACTCCCCACTACCAATCTTGCCTTCAAAATTATGGTGTTACCAATATGTGTGCCATCAATACGAGGAATAGATACTCCATGAAGTAATAGTGTTAAGCCGTTTTCCGTAGAAGGATTCGTGCTTCTGTGTTTTGATGTGTTTTCGCTAGAGTGCGCAAAAGTGGAAGTCAGGTTTTTATGCCACCGAATTGAAAATGACAGAAAGACTAGTCATATTGAGGTTGAAAAATTAAATGTGATAACGGTTTGAATATACTCAAATGGTTTTCAAAACTTTTGAGTATCACGGTAAATTTGAAAATCCATTTTCATGTTATTCGACTGTTCCGAAATTGAATAATGATTTCAGTTTTTTAGCACTGAGTTGATATCACTAGAAGGTAACAATCACGTCAGTCATAACGTAGAGAGAAAGCAATTTTATGGACAATATATGGTAACTAATGAACTCAGACTACTTTAAATATTACAAGTGTTTATTCATGTCAAATAATGCACCGAGTCCGTTCAAGACAAGTGTCAGGAGTCCACATCGACCCTACCATGTTAGGCGATAAAAACGCAAATTATATTCACATATAAGCTTGCTGTGAATGTGCAACAGGAAATCCTTCTGGTCATGTATGCAGCTGTTTTGGGAAAGATAACTTGTTTTAAACTGTCAATTATATAAATATTTAAATTCATTTATCATTTGTTTTGAACAGCATCGGTGAGCAGCGCAACTGGTAAGTCAATCTTCCGTTCACCTGACGAACTAATCTGTATAAAACCATCGGTAACATCTATTATGATTGTAACAGCAAAATGCGGTTACACAACCTTTCCACGAACAAGCAATTCTGTTAATTACCAATACATCTGAGTCAGTCTGTCAAACTGTGTGGTTAGCAGCAGTAATAGGGCAGCTTCTGTAGATCACGCGAACTTCATGTCCTTATGTAATAGCCTCCGTCAGACAACATATCTCGCCACGCCTGAGTTCGTTTGAAATATGTGTGAGAGAACGTGCAAATTTTGAGCGCCACAAGCAGAGCTTATCGGTCTACTTAGTTCAAATCACTTTAAGCTCAGATGGACTGATATTTTTCCAGTTTTCTGGTTTACTAAAGCGAACAAAACGACACCCTCAACCCATAGACCATTGTGTCGTGGTGTCAGAAGACGGAAATATTTCTGCGAACGAGATTCAGATGAATTAGGCAAAATCGGTGCTGACTGCTTCTCCAGAATCGTGTGATGTGACGAACACAGACCAACCCTAAGCAGGTTGTAACCAACGAAAGCAGAAATCGCTGCCATGTTGGGTTTACTGAAACAAAGTCAGGACAGTTTATCTTAGTTGGGTCCCGCACTCAGTCGGAGATGCCAGAAGCGTGGTTTCACACTATTTCTAGCAATTACTATTGTCGTATCTGGCTGTTATATAGGTCCATCTTCCGTACTTTTGTATGTATGCATAGCCTGACTCATTTAGACACTTCGAGCTGTCTGGTTTGATATGTCTAAAACATTGACTTCCTACGGTTGTTCAGTGATGGCGAGCACGGTTCAATCAGCGACATCAGTATTGAAAATAGATTCTGTGAAAGATTTTCAGTAACGTCCTTGGCAGTTCATTCAGTGTTAGTCATTCGATTTTCACAACTTTTCTGAGACGCCAATCAATGAAGCAAACAACAGCTGTGATACATCTGTGTTACATCTGCACCTCATTGTTCAAAGTGTCCTGAACATCTAACATGACTGTACAAAACGTGAACAACGCAGGCGATGCGAATTTACACAGAAAAGTGTAGCGTTTCGTTGTAAAACGATGCGTGCAGATTTACAGAACGAAGTACATCAGTCATATCATTAGCCTATGAAGGTAGCAACTCCTTCTTGGTGGGAAACAGTGACAAGAGCTATTCTCTCAATGAGTCATTTTAACTCAATCAAGGAGCAGTTTTGATTTAATGAAACAGCATGACATCTTTCAGTTAACCAGATGACAACCCATACGTCGACCGGCCCACTATATCACTGAAGCAATCGAGTGTCACCCGTTCTCCATTCGATCGTAGTCCATGTCTCCATGACTACAGTTTTAACTTGTGAAATCATGACTCACGTACAAATCGACCGCCAGCTTTCGGTCTCAAACGGTCAGTCTATTGAATTCAACGATATTATGGTGAGTTGGGTAAGATGCTGATTACACAAATGAAGAATGCAAGGTATGTGCCACATAATCAATATCTGCCGCGGAGTAGGCAGCAAAAGCAAGTTTTATTTCACCTTGGGTCAGCGAATACTCAGTCAGTGCACTTGCAGAAATACAGTCAGTTGCTGGTAAGGTCCAGGCCGTTTCATGTCAAGTCCAGGAAAGCTGAGTGATGATCACCTGCCTTCGTCTCTCTTGATTTAAACATCGAATGCACTTGCACCAGCTAACAATCTAACGCAATCTGTAAACGAAAATGAGACATTTTGTTTAGTCACCTGTCAGAAATACCCGGGCTTGGAGGATTACAGAACGCTGATTCAATGGCTTATTTCAATTAGTGCACACAACAGCCGCTTGTAGAGCATGGGAGGTCTCTCACAGAAGTTGGTACCTGTCTTACTACTTACAAAGAGTAGTCGGACACATCAGGAAATGTGCATTAGTGTGATGTTGTCTTGGATTTTTCCTTGAGAATGATAGTATTATTAGCTTCAGATATTCCTGTGGGGGCCGCCCAAAGTCGTATGTAGTATAATGAGGGATTATTTGCGAACAACTAAATTCCTGAGATGGATGCATTATGTACTGTATGGCACATTAAGCCACAATAATTAAAATTCTCAAAACAAATAGGTTGAATTTCTCGGTTCACAACGCAACCTGGTAGGCAAAACGAAACAACTCGTGCTTATCAGTGAATGGATGGTGACCCACTTTGATTTTATCTCTCACGTAGGCGCCTTCAAAACCCGATATAAGTCCACTGCAGAGCTATAGTCTGGGACTAAAAGCCATCGAATCTTCGTGCTACCACATACACAGGTCGCTTCTGCGTATTGAAAGTTGACTCAGCGTTGCATGGTTCATTACACCCTGGCTAGAACGACTCAGAAGAACCGGCCTGAGATGATCCAGGCGAACTGAGAGGAACATCGAAATAAAATCTCATATTATCAACGCACTTTTGCTTTGATGGAAAGCTCACACATCTTAAAGGCCACGTGTGGTTCAGTCAGAATGTTTCCCCAAAGCTCTGAACACTTAAAATAGGAAACATCCGGCAGACAGATTCTATTTCACGTTACTTCTATAATAGGTCAAGTAACACTAGAAAATGAAATAGTAACATTATTAGACATAATAATACAAAAATATGACACTAATAGTAGTAAATACACCAGTTGTAGTGAGTTAGCTGTAGCAGCTTTTACCCACTGAAGAAAGGTGACAACAGACAAGTGGTTATTTTTTTTATAAAGCTTGTGAAGAAATTGCTGGATCGTGAGAGAAATCTGTAACAACTTCCTTCGAAAAACTCAGCAGGGAATGCGGTCTGTTCCTAAGAACACAGGTGACGTGTTTCTGCATTAAACCACTTCACTGGTTCTCAAACTCATGGGCTAGGGGGACATGATCGGTGGGTTTCGCCCCTAATATATTTGGAGAGTCATACCATTGATAAGAAATATCTGGCACTTTGATTTTCCACAAACAACTTAACTGGGATATCGGTGTACTGGCTATAGGAGGACGAGCCATAACTTATACACGGTAATTTCGGAGTTGAAAACTTTAACCATTTATGTAAATGCCAGAGTAGTTTGAACCAGGTCAGATGATCTTGAAATGGTCTTGGTGTCCCGAATTTCAAAATGTTGTTAACTTTTGCCTAGAGTTAGATACTTCGTGTACGTGTGTTGCACTAGTGTAGTAAAAGGATTCGGCAGTAAACGGGGGGGGGGTGAACTTTCAGGCCTCACATCAGCAGACGTAGACAGGACGTTTACTACTAGTGGAGATCATTAGAAAGAAACAACAACGCCTGTTCTGATACAGAAAATGTCAAACGGTCGGTTGGCTGATGTACGTGAAGATCAATTTGGAAGACGGTTCACTCTTGCCCCACAATGGAGTGGAGAGTTAGCATTTTGCCTTCTTCGCCTGTTCAGACAGTCTTATCGCGATCCACAGTGACTCTGTTAATTCTGCCAGTGCAAAAGCTCAATCTTTCACACAGATTACTTTTCATGGATTTAAAGTCCCTTCGATCGCACTACTTGCTGTGTTTATACTTTAAATAAGATAACGTGTGCTACACTGTTAAGTGTGTACTTGATTCACGTATCTGCGCCATTTATTTGCAAACAGCACCGCAGAATGACGCCGAAGGTATGTCGTTCATTTATTTTTTGATCGATTAAATTGCTAGAAAAACGACTGTAAACAACTGTCAATATATCTAAGTTCTTATAGTTGTGCTTTCGAAAGATGCTGATTTCAGTCCAGTTTTTCCAAGGCATTGTGTCAATGTTTGTGTTTTGCAGTACACGGGGGATTTATTTCGGCTATAGGTTTCTTCCTGTTGCTGTGTAGAATGTCACCTTTTGATGGATTACATCAATGGCCACTTTTAATTCGAAGCCGTGTAAGCTACGTTTGCACAAGTGTGATAAATGAGCAGAGTACTCATATTGTCAGTAATGGCCAAACCAGAGGATGTGGTTTTAAAATACGAAAGGAAATTTGCGAGCAAAGACTTCCGGCATTTCGCGACCAAATGAAGTCTTCAACGTCATGAATTCATTTGTAACTGTAGCCTATAAAATAACAAATCGATGTCCGAAGAATCAAGACCCAGTTCCCAACTTGTGGGGCTGGAATGAGAGCACCCTATAGAAAAACCTGTTTATTGTAAAGTTTCTCTAAACTTTTTAATGTAAATGTGCATACCGTCAAGATAACCCAGACTATATGCTCAAGTCTATAAGCCTATCCGACATCCAACTAAACGCTGATTACTGGAAACATGCTAGAAGATAAATCTACAAACAAAGCGGCCGGAGAAGCTTGGCACAAGACTTCTCAACTTGCATAAATCAGTTTATCAATGGAACCGTTGTCTATATGCGCGGACACAGTTCGTACGACGAGGAACCCGATAAAAGTCTAAAATCAACCGTTGAAGTCCAACTGCAAAAACGATTAGTATGGCTGGAGATAAATTTGAACACGGACAATGCGAATTCGGCTAGAATGGCAGGTAACCAGGTTAATCGAACAGAGGAAGAATGATAGGTCAGCAGAACAGCCTGCTATTGTAAACAGTGACTAACAACCACTTCTGTGTTTGCAGTCCTAATAGAGTGAGTGAAGGTCAAACCTCAGAGAGACTTATTTTTTTTCGACAAATTGATTGTATTATTCACATCAATATTGAATCTACAACTATACCCATGAAAGCTGATATTCTGACTTATCCTTCAAATAGTTAGGATTCAAGCCGACAGTAAATTAAACTTACAATCGAAATGAACATGATCGTACTAAATTGTATTCACGGCGTATGGTTACGCTGTATACTGTCTGACGCGATGACTTCCAGTAGAGATACGTCAGACAGTCATAAAGCTTTTAGTGTATTTAGAGAGATTGGAAGTACACCAGTTCAACAACCCACTCTCTTTAAATTGTAAACACCACAACAGTTTAGATCTTTTGCAGAAATAATTAAAAAATAAAACGTGTTGCACATCTGGGCATAGAATACTGAGATGTTGTCGTGGACTCCCATATGATGATCTGCAGTTAAATTTGCGTACGTTCAGACGATTGTGATTTTTCAATAAACGGCTGATTCATAAAAAATTGATTCTCATTTGCACCGCTTACAATTTATGACTGGAATTGAGATAGATCATTTATATCTAACTTGACTATTATTTCAGAGTATCAAGATGTCACTGATTCGTCAGATCTTCACAAGTGACATACCCTTCTAACGGTGTCCTTGGTCACATATAGGTTTACATTGTTAGGCTGGTCAGCTTCAGGCATGTGCTTGAAGTTTGTTGCCTTAGTAGAGTCTCCACACACTTTTACGGACGTGCTCTTAAGTGTTTTATTTTCAATCTGTTTACACGAGCTCATCACGGTGGCTCGTCGCGTTGTTATGTACTATACCATCCCTTCTCCTAGACTGAGCCATCAATACTCTTGAGGTATAATTGATTCATGATGATAGGACTCTTACTTGCTAATCTGGTCGTCAACCAGCTCTGGAGTTCGAAAGAATGAGTGACCCTGTAGGCACTGTGATAGTAAACTGATATTCAGGAAATGTTTTTCAACAGAAGAGACGTAGGTACATGCTAGTGTAATAAACCTGTCACGCCAGTGCTTTGTTAAAGTTATACAAATCGATCAATCACTTACAAATAGAGAATAGTTAAATGACAAGGGCACCATGAGTGATTCGTAAGCGAAATTAAAGGAGAGAACCGTATTATAGCAAGCTTTACTTGCGATGTACTATTACAATGTACGTCGAACCGCGGTGGCTCCCGCGTTGGCCACCGGTCCGGTATGAAGGCCTATGCCAACCAAAAAAAATGCCTACGTTGATTGTGGGTATGGAATAGTATACCAAATCGGCGATAAACGATACAACTAGCAGAAATGGATTTAACATCATTCAAACATTAAAATATAACGTATTCTGTACTACTGATGGATAAAAATCATATAGGGTCTGAAGTTTGGGGAGTAACTGGGTCAGTGAATTCCTGGCAAACATTTTAGAGCATTGCAAATAATGGTTTGTGATGGACACTGAGAAAAGAACTATAAGTAGGTGTGTTGGTTCCTTTCTCAGTGCCCAACAGGTATTGATTCCCCAAGGCTAATGCCACCAAAAGTTACCCACACACAAAAACCTTCATGCACCGTAAAACCTAGACGACCACACATGAAAACTCCAATTTTTACACACTAATCGTCTTGGCCATTAACACGGTTGTCAGTACTTCAGTGGGCTGATATTCCTATGCCAGACGTTCATCCTTGGAGTTCAGTGCACACAATAGAAGCTGATTTTGGATCTGTTTACCACTAATCAGAAAAAAAATCAACAGTCCTCACACTCGATTCATATATTACTCACCGGTGTCATGAATAGTCCTTTGGACAGTGGGCTAAATGTTCACCGATTACCAGATAATTTCTCTGCCACGAAATAGCGTACAAAATGATGTGAACAAACGTATCACACAATCACATCTCGTGAATGGGACAAATGACTTGAATGCATCTAAATGAAGCCGGAGAAAAAACGGGCTGCCTGCATTAAAGTGTAATCCTAGTCAAAAGAGGCCTACTCGTGATGAATCTGCACTTTATGTTGATTTGAACCAGCAACAGAAACCGCCTGCTCAAATGTGGGAAAAAGCTCCAGTAGCTGAGCAATGAAGCCACACCATGAGCTCAAAAGTTTTACATTAGATCTCATTTACCCACCCAGCTCACTTCGTTATGCGACATCCACCAAATTATGACGGAGATTGAATGCCCAGACGCGGATTCCCATGCATATCACTGTGGAATCCACCAACATCAGTGTTGAGCACTGAAATGATGTTACCGGGACATTGTGTGGAGTATTTGCTAACAAAGACGAGTTTCAGTTGTGTGAACTCTGGGTTTCAGCTGGATTAGAACCAATATGATTAAACACGCAGCTCCAAAGCTCTCGAGATGGCTTCGTGGTTCAGCCTATAGGGTGCTTGCCGCGTTTTGACGCTGGATCAGATCTAGAAGAAAAAACAGAATTTCCGCGGTCAATTTTCTTATAAATTATCAAATCTGTCAGTCTACTCATCAGCAATATGCTTACATTTCACAAACAGTCATTTTCAGTTCGTTAACGAACGGCTACTCATAGCGGAGTGATTGCTATACACTGTTTGGTTCGAATACAATGCTTCTGTCTAGCATGAACCCATATGAGTAGCACTGGATTTCGCAAGTAGATCCATGATCTATTTCAAACAATGCAGTACGTCATGTCGTATTATATTGTGGTAAATAATTAGAAAAAAGTGACTCAGAACAAGTCGTGCAGTGATAATGCCCACTTTAATTGCGAATTCGTTATATTAGGACTAAGGGAACAAGATGACTGTAAACAGCCATTGGTTATTTCTTACAAAGTTTTAGCAGGTGTTTAAAATTTGTGCCCGTTGTATAGTAGGGGGGTTAGTTGAACAAGATCAAGTCATCACATCAAGTTCGATGTGTTACATGATACGAATTGTCGTTTGTTTATTTTTAAAATGGTCTATATTTTAGAAAACGAAGGCGACCCGCACATGGGTTGCATCAACTAGGCCCTGTTTGCATGATATTATTGCTGAGAGTACTTTGGGAATGGATCAGATGTAGATAGGTCGGTTGCATGCGATGTAATTTGGCAAGAGAGCACAAAATTTTCAGTTATCTTGTTGACACGTCCAAAAGGTAACTGGGTGATCTGCATTAAAGACAACACGCTATGACCAATTTGAACTAAAACAGATATGATGATTTGTATTTTGAATTTTGGAACAGTTTATTCAGAACACTTAGCAGCGCAAATGGTACCTTCGATCAGACGTAAACAAAATCAGTCCGTAAGAGATAGACAGCAAGTTAATTGACTTGAAGTTCCAAAAACACAATCTACTCAAACACACGTCTGTTATGATTACAAACTATGAATTCTCTCCAAGCTTAACTACAGCTGTGTATGTGTTTAGGAAGCATAAAACAACACATTTCGAAATATACAGCAGATGTTCGTTAAAATGAATTTTGCAAACAGCATTGTTGAAAAAAGAAGAAGGTAAGTCATTTCTCTCTCTGTAAAGTAACGCGATTGTTGGTCTGTCTAAAATGATGCTCAATTTCAACGAAAACTCTCATGAACACAGCATCAAACTATGATAGGCTGATTTCTTCAGATCGATCAAATCGACTTATCAAGTTTTATTGTTGTTTGATTTGCGGATTTCCATCATTGACGGTCATCAACATGTGGTTGTACACAAAGGATATGGAACATTTTTGGTGCAAAACAGCATGGATATTGACAGTTCGAACACAGTTGAGGTGTTGGGATCGGTATGTGGAAGGTGAGGATGAAAGCAGCTGGTTATTTCTACTGTTCACCAATGGTTGGATACGGGGATCGCGTTTGATATGTAAAATGTTGATGAAGGGAAACCAAATGACGGACCTCTCAATAGTTGAAAATATTTTTTGGCGTGAATCATGCAGTCAGTTCAAATGAATACATTACCACATACACAGACGTGTGTTCAGTTCAAAGAGCACATGCTGGCCTTTCTAAATCGACAGATACAGCAATCAGTTTAAACTAAAAAATCATGGTAATTAAAAAATCGGTCTACATTTTGTTGTCTCAAAGGTTTACTTTCAGACTGCGAAACACAGCAGACTGCAACAAGTTCTGTTTGTCAGCACTACTTCTCCACGGCAATATTGGTGGAATTGCAGTAATTGCCGATAGGCTTTTCATTTGGACGTGTCTTCTTACTTACATTTATTCGGACGAATTCAGTAGTCTCTATTAAGCATTTATGAGAAGACAAGAAAGCACATCCTAGTGGAAGTTGTACAACACAGCGCTTGTGACCTCATTTCTCAAAGAAACCGTAGTAGACAAACTTCGCACAACTTCGAGAGTGTAAAATTGCATCTACCTAGCGGCTCATATGGAAGCTGAAATAATGACCCAGTGCAAAACACTGGTTTATCTCAGATTTTGTTGAGTAACACTGATATATTGTGTAAAATAATGAGTTACAGACCCGAAGGCATTGTTTACCAACGTGTGATGCTTTTGTTGACCAGGTCTGGAAGAAGAGGAAGACAGTAAGCTACATGTTTTCCCGATTTTCTGTTTGGATGATTACTCAGCCAATCATGATCGTTTTCTGTTTGTTTCAATCAAATGAATTTCACAGGCTAGCACGTGGTCAACCAATTTGACAGTTACATCTCTATGTAGATAACGTTCATAGAGGTTGCTGTTAGAATGGCAGTCATTAAATTGGTCGAATCTCGTTCAACATAACTGCCAAATGTGTGCATGCAAATGTAGAGAACAGATTTTGTTCCAAACATATGTTAGTGATCAAAAACCAAGTGAGTTGGATGCATTTGAACCACTCTGAACGTTGTAACCATCAACAGAACTCAAGACAGCAATTCTGTGAGCAGCTTCGATAAATACTGTCGTTCTCATTTTGAATATCAGAAATGTAGATTGCTTTTATTGATAACCAAGATCTAAAGCCAAACAATTCATTGATATCCATCTGCAGTGGTATTTTAAATAAAAATGCGAGTTTCCCACGCTTTTACTATCAAACATACCTCCAGTGGGGTCAATGTGTAACACTGAGTTACTGTTTTCGGCAGATTGAATAGACTTATCAAGCATTACTCAACTAATCACCCGTACAGTGTGAATAGGTAGGCCATTTGATCTCATAACTTACACCAGTATGTAGAATGTTGTTTAACACAGCCAGCGAAATTGTTGATTGTCCATCAGTTAGTACTGATTGTTTGTTTGGATGGTGTGTCAAAATTGTTTACATCGAATTTCGGTAGACAACCACCACTTGGTCGTTGTAGCTCGTATAAACTTCTGGTAGTTTAACATTTCAGTTTTAGCCGGTATTCATGAGTGAGGATCCAAAACAGGTGTGGGATCGTACGTGTTTATTGCAGTTGAATGGGCTGGGTTATACTTTTCAGATCATGGCGATTATCAGCCCAACACAGTCGGTCAGATAACAATGCAGACCCACACAGTGGACTTTGAATGCTCAAGTAGATACACGACCAGTTAACCAGCTCATTCGTGCTGCCCATAAATGATGTAACAGTAAGTACCTAAAGTTTCACGATGACTCAATTTGAGTAGACCATCTGGCCAGAGGAACCTTTCGAGAAATATTGGTTTACTGGTGTTTCATTGATCTGGATACCCTGAGAATAGCTTTGATAGCAAAATGCACTCTTACTCTGTGATT